>CAEFZX010029823.1:0-24621 GCA_903066825.1 Alfaro cultratus
CACTAGAATCCTAAATACTAAATTTAAGACAGTTGCCAGATCGAAATTACTAAGAGATAAAAGTACTAAAAAACAGATAAATATGTGCATGTTGACAGCAATAAATCTGTGCATGTGTAGTATGGACATTGAAATGTCGGCATAGTAATATAACAATACAAGTATAGATATATGGGCAGATCAGATAACTTAGTAATAAAGAATTAAAGTGGCAGTGCAAGGATAGTAGCTAAGTAAACTCTCAGTAGGCAAAGTGATAATAAAGAGTAGTAGCAGCAGTGCAAGGATGAGGTTGATGGGTAGAAGGTATCAGCCATTGGTCAAGTATGAAGTTAGACCACCTTCCAAAAAGTGATTTACTCTGCTTGTTAGATGCATACTTCCTGTTATTATGCATACAATTGTGTGTGTGTGTGTGTGAGGGGGTGGGGGTGTGCGGGCGTGTGTGTGGGTTTGTTTTGCTCTCCTAAGTCGATACTTCAAGCTATTCTGGGCTTATGCCAAATTCTTACTGGTCAATATCAACCATTACCAGCACAGTATAAAATGTCAATATGTGACATTTTCAGAGGTCAAACTAAAATTTTGTTTTCGCAGGAACAACATCAATGCGAGCCTCCTGAGGATGTTGAATACTAAAAGCAATTGAGTTATGATTTAAAAATGAATGACTTTAAAACTCAATCACATCTAAAGACTCACCTGGTCAGTCATGTTGTTACTATAGGTAATGGGACCCTGGATGATATACATTTTCAGTAAAACTACGATTCCTTTTGTCCGAAACATCAGTTTTACTGTCACTCTTTTTTATGTTTTAAACTAAATGAGGCAAAATTAGAAGCTATATTTTGCATTGAAATGGAACATTTAGCAACATTTAGATAAAAAAATAAATAATAATGACAACACGGATGTTTTCAGGAAAACCTCACACCAGAATGGATTACTGAATATTTATGTTCGAGTGAGTTCATGCTAAATGTCACTGGGCTTTCTCATGCTAAGGCCAATTGAGTATGTTCTTTGAAAATGTCACATTATGTTTTCTTATGTTCGCTATTTTTCCTCTTTTCTTGTTTTAAGGACAAATACCCTTTTTCTGTAACGTTGCTCTGTCTAACAGAAAATATGGGGATTTTGTAACTTAAGGCAAATAGCCTACTACAGTACAGCTCCTGTTTCCATTTTTGGGATGCTCTGTATTTGTATAATACTTTTACAGTACCATACATCAACCTAAGAATGACCAGCTTCCTTTTGCTCTTTGCTGCTTTTGATCGTCAGCTTACCGATCAGAGCAGACAGAGCCTTTCAGAAAGGGCTTTGAGAGAGTCAGGGAATCAAATGGAGCGTGTCTGCCAAATGTAGATAGAAGGTGCTGTACAAATGTGTGAGTACACTTCAAAATTAAATAATGAGCCATAAATTAGATTATATTCTTTTAATATACCTCTCCATTTGAGGTAAGTTCTACAACCTCTGCCTTTCGTCCTGTTCACTCATCTTCCATTTCCCCATGAAATTGCTTTGTATTTTGTATAATGAATCATATATGCTAAGTTATAGCCTCATACTAGAATGTGGTTGTTTCCAGAGCTTTAAGCTCTACAAACAACCATAAATACAGTGAGTTTTTCTTAAAATTAAACAGGCTTTTCATATTTTTTTATTAAAATATACTTTCAAAGTAATAAAAAAGAAATCCCAAAACACATTTGCTGTTTATTATTATTATTATTATTATTATTATTATTATTGTAGTATGCTGTGAGGCTACCAGTAGTATGCTGGCTACTAACGGTAGCCAACCTCACCTGTGATCTGTTTGCTTCTAATCTGTGTATGTGAACAGTAGGTGTGTGAGTTTCTGGGCTCCTGACAAACCCTTGCATCTTTCATGAAGTGCTGCACTGACATCTGTGGTTTCTGAGTCAAAGCAAAAAAAAAAAAGTCAAAGTATTTGGGTGAAAAAGTAATTGAACTGTTCAAAACAGGAAACGGATATAAAACGATATCCAAGGAACTGAGAAATCCAATAAGCCGTGTTAAAATTCTAACTTAAAAGTGGACAATGAAGGATTCTGTTGAAACCAAACTGCAGTCAGGTTGACTAACATACATTTCTGCAACAACTGATAGGAAAATTGCTGGCAATGGAAAGAAAAACCCACAAATAACTTCAGCTGAAATACAAAAGTCAAAAAGAAATTGGTGTGGCTGTTTCAAGAGACAACATAAAAGAGGCACTTTCAGGAAACTGGGTTGCATGGTTGAGTTGCCAGAAGAAAGTCATTGCTACACTAATGCCACAAAGTAGCTTGCTTACTTTGTGTTTCACAAAGAGTTTCAAAATTTCTGGAAAAAAAAGTCTTTTGGAGTGGTGAGACCAAAATTGAACTGTTTGGCCACAACCACAAATGTCACATTTGGAGAAGAGTCAACAAGAAGTATGATGAAAGTTACATCATTCCTACTGTGAAACCCGGTTGTGGATCACTGATGTTTTGGGGATTTGTGACTACAAAGGTACAGGAAGCTGATGGCAGGATCAATGTAGCATATATTCAGAAAATACTGGAGGAAATTTTGCTTTCATCAGCCCAGAAACTGCCGAGGAGATCTACTTGGACGCTCCAACATGACAATGATCCAAAACACAAGACCAAGTCAACCTGTCATTGGCTGCAGCAGAACAAAGTGAAGGTTCTGGAGTGGCCACCTGCTTTGTTTTGTTGTCTGCTCACCGGTGAACCATGAGATTCATTTGATTTCCATTATTGATTTGTTTTTGCTCATACTTGTACCTGGATTAATAACTATTTACACATGATCGGGAGTGGAAGGTTGGAAATGCAGATTTTTAAGTGTAATTGTTCTTTTCAATTTTATTTTCGCACTTAGATGGTGACTCCACTTTTACATTTTTGATGTCTGATCAGAACCAAGTTCTTTGTGGAAAACTCATCCCGCCCGTTGTGTCCCTGTGTTCGGGCCTTTCTACCAGTTGCCCATGACAAAACCCTGCTTAACTGTAGCAAAAATATAAAAGTGATGCATAATAAAGTTGTAGTGGCTGTGACAGAGTCAGCTGCTGTAGCAGAGCCACGCAATAGCTCTGCATAGCTCAAAATTGCTGGAATTTCAGTCATGGACATTAAGAGTGATTTGATGAGCTGCAATGAGTTATTGAATCCCTGAGTTGTAAATTGTAAAGTTTTAAACATCTTATTTGTAACTCACCTTTAGTATATATGGTGTCCTACCTGTAATGCTTTGCAGAAATATTCATGCTCACATTTGGCATGATGCAGCTGCAAATAACAATGTTTCTTTTGAAGATTTCATATTATATGCCAATGCAAAATTTTTGCAAATGAACATTTTGAAAAGGTAGTACACATTTGTGTCCATCTTAACTCAGTCAACTTTTTTGTTGCAATTATTGTTGCAAGTCATTTTTGGCATAATATCTTCACCATATTTTTCATTCTGCGGCTAACTTAGAGCTCATACAGTGTAGACATGATGGACAGTGTCTGCCCAAATAAATTAATATTTGTCAGATTCCCAATTCTATTAAGGGATGGACTTTGTGCTGTTTTAACACATGTTATGTATTTTGATCTAAACAATCCCCCTTTTTGATTTGGATGTGTTTAGGGTTGTTGTTCTGCCAAAAGTTATGGATTTCTTCCAAAAATGCTACACTTCCATAAACCAAGACTTGTGTATTGCACAATGAATTATCCTGTAAACATATTCTGCCATCTAAACTCTGGATCTCTTCTGTTCATCCAGTGTTACCAGGAACCTCTGGAGTATTTCTTCCAATGATGCTATTCTTGCACATTTTAGGTGGACACCCAACCTTTTTGGATTTTCAGTGGTGCTTCTCCATTAGGAGGTTGATTGGTTAAACACGGAGCAAGTTAGTTTGTTGCTAGGTAACCAAAGAGTGAATGAGTTAGTTGATGCCACCCAGCTTGCTTTTCTGAGATTAAGTTAGAGATGGGCACACTCTGTTCGCTAATTGCAGGACTTCTGAACGCAGTTCTTTGATCACAAAATTCAAATAAAATACCTTAAAGTTTGTGACTGTAATATGACAAACTGTAGAAAAGTTCAAGGAGTTTGACTATTTTTGCAAATGTACACCATCAAATTGTGAGAGTGGAGGAAATGCTGGAAATCTGCCAAGAAAATTCCAAAAATATGCATTCATGCATGTTTCTTCTCTCTGAAGGATTGTGCTGTAGTTCTTTGTGGTGGTAATCTTCCTTTAATGTCTTCCTCTTTAAACCCAGATCAAATTCTGCTCATCGGGTGGTCCAGTGTAATTTCAGTTGTTTACAGAGAAACGCTGAGTGAACAGTGGTTTAAATATCAGTGTGTTGGCATTATCTCGTTATCTATTTTACAACAAACCATCCTCCAGGCAAACCAGTAAAGTAAAAAGGGACCGTAGTTATTGTACACACAGCCAATCCTTAGTCAAACCTTTGAGACAAGTGTAAATGATGTGTGGAGTGAAATTACTGCTCTGGCATGAAGGTCATCATTTAGCATATTTTATTGTGCTGTCTGAAACGGTCGCAGAATTCAGATGAATGAATAATACATTCGGATATAAACTTGTCATGTTTGATGCTGTTTAGCTGGAGTGCATCTTTTTTCTTTTTTTCCCCTGGAAGTGATTGACAGATGGTAATGACAAGTGGTATCATGGATTGGCTGTTTGATGTCACAAACTCCTTTGATGTGCAGCTAAAATAAGAAAGCTCCTCCAAACAAACATTGATGGAACCAAACAGCGTGATCGCACCAAAATTTTTATTATTTATTTTTTTTTTTCAGCAGTTAAGTTTTTGAAGTCTGTTTAAAGGGAAGCATTACTGCCGCTGGTGTTATGTTTGGTCAGACATGTATATTGATTTTAACAAGCAAAGGCATTCCTCCCCCTGATAGAACTGAGTTCCATCTTTCCATCTGGTGTGTTTTCCTTCTCAATGACAGAATACAAGCACCTCACCTGAGGCAGTTGTTTAGCAGCTTTAGAGTAGCTGCTCCATTTGTAAGAAATGTTTTTGCTTACCAGACAAGTGTGTGAGCAAAAAGCATGCTCAATAGAATATCTGGATGAGTTCAAAATCATCTCAAACATAAATGTATTTCGGTTTAGCCACAATTTTATTCAGAAGTATATAACAGTTTCTGCGTGTGCATGTTTGCAATTGAAATTTCCAATTTCACAAAAGTTTTTTGTGCTAGGATGAGGTGTTTTTTTGGCCTTATCGAAGTAGATGTATTTCATAAAACTCCAATGGAAATATTTTTTCCGCATCACACAATTAACGTGATGAACAGCAGGATGTTACTACCGATGAAAACGAGAAAGACAACAGGAAGTAGTAGGAGAATGTTTTATTTTGTGCGCACAGCCTGCAGTAAACACAGTTCATAAAACCTTGTCATTCGAACATGTTGAATCCGTAGCTCTTCTTTAAAATCACCGACAATTTCCTCAAAATGCCACATATAAGGGACTTGTCACTCCAATGACTGAACAAGATCCTGACGTCTCCTGATTTAATTTCTTATTCAGTGGAAACACCACAATTGTGAAATTGTTTTTTTTATATTAGAGACAAAAATTTGCACACATTTGCAATGAAACCGCAGCTAGTTATGCGTAAAAAAATCAAAAGCTTCTCTTAATGCATTCAAAAATTGTTTCCTGTTTTCCCGTATTTGGAGGGGAACAAATCCCAAGACACACAAATCAACTTCAAAATAATGTGTGCCTTTACTATGTGGGAAAGAGAGTAAACTGATTATTGCTGAAAGTTTACCAACAAAATATTCTGAGGTTTGTTTACATGACATTTTCTTTCTTATCTTGGAAGTCTGGAATGTTGTACAAACATGCAGATGGAAATTGTTGCTCAGTGTTAAAATATTACAATCGTACTTTAGAAGAAATAAATAAAACATTTCATTTCACCAAAAACTTTACTTACGAACGCAGTGTTTGTGTAGAAAGTACATTTCATCAAAAGGATAGTATCTAAAAAAGGCCCTGGATTAAAATATTCTGGTTACTTTTAAAGTGTAACTTTTTAATAGCTTGGTCCAACCACAGCAGGGATGCAAAGCAGTTTCTCTGTTTTCGCTCTTTTTGTCCCTCATTTTGTCTCAGCATCTCTTTATCAACTACCCCACTTGCTGTTTGACCCCCCACCGTTGCCCTATTGTGAGTCCCATGAATTTTTCCCTTCCCTCCCCCGCAAGGAGAGATGTATTGTAGGGCTGTCAACATGACTTCTTATTATGGGGCTGAGTAAGTGTAAAATTGACTTTCGGCCAGAATGTGACAACTCACTGAAACCAATTGAGGTTCGAGTCTGCAGGGTTTTCGTTTCATTGCATGTGTGTGTGTGTGTGTGTGCGTGTGGGTGTGTGTGTGTGTGTGTGTGTGAGAGGGAGTCATAGAGAGCACAAATCTTGTATAATTTTTCAACATGCCTGCTTTGAACGACATGAGATTGAGGCTGGAAATCAGTAACAGATTTCAAGCTGAAGATTCAAAGGGCAGAGGAGAATACAATTACCTGTGATGACCAGACCTTTTTAGAAAAAGCTGCATTTTCTTGTGCCTATTTTTACCAACTTAAATGTTTAATATGTATACATATACATGAACAAAATTGTTTGTGTCCTTCTGTTTGTAGCCAATTCAAGTATTATTTGTATAACACATTTTAGCAATAAGGCAATTCAAAATGCACTACACCATTAAAACACCAATTACGAAATAAGCAAACATTACATTTTGTCAAATGTCATCATCAAACAAATACATATCAAAAATGCTTATCAATGTTTCATTTTCTCCTAATCAAAGGCGACTCTTAACAGGTGCGTTTTTAAGCCTTGACTTAAAGGAACTCAGTGTTTATGGTGAAAGCTGTTTCTCCATGTTTGATTGTAGTTCTCGGGATTCAGAGTAGCCAGGACCAGAAAATGTTATTGGTCTGGAAAGCTGATACAACAATAGATGCTTTAATGTATTTTGGTGCCAAACCATTCAGTGATTTGCAAACTAACAGAAGTGTTTTAAAGTTTATTCGCTGAGCTCCATGGAACCAGTAGACGGCCTTTAGAACTGGGGTGATGTGCTCTATCTTCCTGGTTTTCAAGCAGCACAGTGACTACTTGTCACCCTTTAATTAGGCAGACTGACATATTACATGCTTGAAAGGACCATTAATGCTAATTAGAGGAAACACATCCGTATGGTCAAATAATTTTTAATCTCTACATGTACCATCAATTTGTCCAGGCCTGTGTTTTGTTTGGTTTTGTTTTTTTCTTTAACTGATCCTGATGAACCAAATTTCCAAGGCAATGTCTGATTTTCAATGGTTGGTTTACAGTGAATTTTTATTCATTTTACACACACACAAACACACACGCACACACCCACACACATATATATAGGACCACACCCTAACCTCCATATCCCTCAATGTAGGTTGAGGCCAAAATCTAGTCATCCATGTGGCTAGGTGCTATTAATTGAAAGGTGCCACTATTAGGTAAAATTAATTATAATATCTAATATAACAAAAGTTGTTGACATTAATGAAAACAGGATTTTAAATTATGATTGTGTTGAGTCCAATCCAAAGGATTCAATACCAGCTTCCTCCTGCCTGAGCGAGGCACTTGACCTACCCAGCTCGTTATATGTGTATGCGGGCGTGTGTGTGCATGTGTTTGTGTGTGCATGTGTTTGTGTGTGCATGTGTTTGTGTGTGCATGTGTTTGTGAGTGCATTTTCCAGCTCAAGTGTAAACCACAGTGAGTGCTCAGTATGAGCTACATAAATTCAGTCCGTTTATATCCTTTTTTTATGTTGTTTTGTGTGTATTCAAAATAGCTGAATATCTCTCCTGTACAAAGAACATGAAACACAATTTTATTCATCAACTGATTGCATCTGTTATGTACAACAATTTCCTGCCATTATTTTCCAGTAGACTATCTAAAAAATGTCAGATCATGCAAACTTTTTAAAATGTTCTGCTAAGCCAAAAATACAGATTTTTGGCTTAGATGTAGATTCTTTTCTTCTTTTTTTTTCCACACGGGAACCACAACCCAAGCATCTGAGAATCAGTTTTTAGTCTTAAAGGAAAACTCGTACTGAGCTCAAAGGAATAAATAAGTATAGGGAGCAGGGATAACTGATGAAATGGGAAAATGCAAAAGACGGAGCAGTCTCACCAAAAATATATATAAAGTATAACATGGGTAGACTGAAATGTTCCATTTTTAATAGTATAACTAAGTGAATGAAAAGGAGAGACAGAGAAAAGCCAAGATTGCAGATGTCATCTTGATTGATGAGCTGACATTTCCACCAGGCCCAGTTAATGCCGTCTCACTGCTGACATTGCTGCTGCTCATGCAAAAATGCACATAAATTCACTGACTGTCTTTACTGGTTTATTTTTTGCCCCCTCTGTACATTTACACACCTGCGATCTTCTCTCCTCAGCTGCTCACTCATACTTATGCTTAAGCTGTTTTTTGATCACTGTTTTGGGTTTTCACACAGTATAAACAGGTCAGCACTCTTATTAGTACCTCCCATACACCAGGCCAATATCTTAGTGACAGCAACATTCAGGATTTATCCAAGAGGATGGTTTTGCATAAATCAAACTGGGTTTCTTGTTTTTCTTTTTCAGTTAAATGTTTCAGATTGTCAAACAAATTTTAGCAAAGAAACGGAATGAATGCAAAATGTTTTTCAAAATTTAATTAATTTTTGTCGCAATCCTTTGTCTGAGATTTGGTTTTCTTTTGTTTATGTTCATTCTGCCACATTTCAGTATTTTTAGGGTGTTGCCATTATAGTTCATTTCTTTGTGGGTTTTTTTTAGATCTTTTTTAAATTTGTGTCCAGTTCTGCTCTGTTAGTTCTTTCTTCAGTTTCCTGTTTTAATTCTCCCTCACCTGCTGTGTTTTCTGTTGATTGCACTCATTTGGTTTCCATACCACAATATTTAAACTCCTTGGGTTCTTTCTCTCACTGCCGGATTATGCTTTGCTACCGCCCTGATTTCTGTGTTTCCCCTCGTGTTCTGCATCACTTTAATCATTAAATATGATCTCCGTTATGCCCATTTCCCTTCTCCTGTTGCCATTTGGGTCCTTATCAACAACCTCCAAATATGACAGTTCTGGCTGGTAAGGTCAGTGTCCCTAATACAACAATAAAATATAGACTGGGCAAAAATGGCAGCTATCGCTGCTAAAGGAGAAAAAAAAAAGCCCTGATTGAGATTTGACAAAACTGATATTCATGATTCTTCAATCTCACAGCAAAATATTCTGTGCACCGATCAAACAAAAATTTTAATTGACATAATTTTACTGTAAATTTTCTAATGTAAATTTAGAATAATTTTAAAGCAAAAATCATGAAACACAAACTAAATGCTTGTTTCCCACAAAGGAAATGGTCATGCAGGAAGAAACTGGATGTCCTTGACAGAGGTGACTTCTTCTCCTGCATGTCAGTCTACTTTCTCTGTCCTTATTTATATTCCCAATTAATTTGGTAAATTCAAGCCACTGCAGACCATTAAAAACCTTTATTGTTGAACCTATACTCACTGTCCTAGTTGGCACCTTCAGTGGAACTTGGACTACAGCCAACTAAATGTTTAATGTGAACAATCTGGTTTAACAAAACTTCTTCTTTTTTGTTCCTTTAACTTCTGTGCATTTTTCAAAATAAACTCATTCCTAATCCCACCTGCACAGTTCTAATTTAAATTGGGTGAATACGAAAGTACACATCAAACACACCGAAATGGTGAAAAGTCATGCCGAATTCAGCATAGAGGCAACTTAATGAAGCATTAATCATGAGGTCCTAACAGTGGTTTAGTTCTATCTTACGATCAAGAACCCAAAACATGCTTCACTGGATTAGTTTTCTCAGAAAGGTAATGCAGGTAGGATTTATATACTTCTGAAAATGCTCCATTAAGTGCAAAATGAAGTTCTCTTTTTGTGTCTTTGAAGTTTTGTGGACTATGATCAAAGGCAGGGCTCTGAGCCTATTTGCTGCCATCATGGAGAATCCTCTCGACTCCAGACATTTGTATGTGTGCGCGTGTGCGTGTGTGTGTGTGTGTGTGTGTGTGTGTGTGTGTGCTTCAGCTGTATCAATAACAGAAAAACTTTCTGCTCTTCTGAAAATGTTATGGCCCTGGGGCATGCAAAAGTTATTTTAACATAATTTTAAACACACAGCTGTCAGTCTGAGAATATAATTATGTTTACGCTGAAGTGTTACTAGGTTTTCACCTGACCCTGCAGTTGATTTTATTGTATTCCAATAAAAACTGACATGTGCTTAATAATCCACCATGCTCAAACTGCAAAGTGCTAAAACCAATTCATTTAAAACCCTGTACTGAATAGTATTGAATGTTGTATTTTTATTATTTTGTTTGAGAGCATCAAGGCAAACAAATGAGGCAGAATCCTTCCCGAGGGCCTTACCATTGGAGGACGTTAAATCCTTGTTGTCTTAATTAAAACTCGGTGAACAGACGCAAATCATCATGGCCCCCAAAGCCTGGGAACGAAACGGCACTGGGGAAAATAGTTTTCAAGCTAATAATTATGTTGATTGTGCTTTTCAAAGTCTACAAACCTTTCTGGGAGTGCAAAGCAAAACGGATGATTACAGCTCCATTCAGGGGGAAAAAAAACAACTCTTGATGGAGACATCAGCTACTCTTGAATTAGAAATCACAGAAATAAAAGAGTAATTTATCTAAAGAAAGATAAGATATGAGGGCAAATGGATCTGGTCGGTTAAAAGCTCCTCTTCCTGATCCAAACCTGGACTGGAAGGATATTTGAGGGATTTTGTTTGATTAAATCACAAAGGAATATTTATTGAATCTTTGACAAGAAGAACTAAGACTAATTTTAAAGGAAAAACTGTTCTAACACTGGCATACTTATTAAAGTGAATGGTGAGTCTAAGCTGTCATTTTTGTGGTCATTAACAATATCTGCCTAGAAGATTTTGCCCCTGAAAGTAAAGAAATTGAAAGATTGCAAGATTTTCCCTCCTCCCTCATTCTTCCCAATCATGGTGTCTTTCCAAAAATATCTATTTCTGGAACTGACTTTTTTAAGTATTAAATCTAATTTGTTGTGAGATTCTTTCCAGACAGAGCTGCCTAAATCAGCTTGCATGCCTCCGTACTTAAACCCTGTCCAGATAAGGTCAGAAGAACACAGAGAAAATTACTCCAATTTCAGCTCAACTTCAGTGGCCCTGTGTGGCAGTTTCAGATTCACTTTAAAATGTCATTGATCATTTTTAAGTGAGTTTGGACAACTGCCCAGCCAAAGCTCTCAGTGCAAAACTCATTCAGTCATTTTGCATTTAAAGCTCAAGAATGACCCCTACACTATAGCTGCTGATAGCCAAAACAGTTTTATTATAGTTGGGGATGATTGGGTTGCTTATTTTGAAGTGAAAAGTCCTGTGCTATCTCATACTTTTGGTCGCTGCTCAGACCTTGTGGCCATAGATGAGAGTAGGAAGATAGATTGACCAACTCAGCTCTTACTTCACCATGGCAGACCTCTACCACTCTTGCATGCTACAGATGTAGCATCAGATTCTTAAACTGATGCTACATGCCTCACCCAAAGATCGCATTCTACTCTTTTTTTCAGTTCAAGACAAAACGCAAACTTAATAGCCTTAAAAGAGTTCAGTTCTTACATGGCATTGCTCCCCTGGTGTTTTATGAGAAGCTCAAATTGCAAAAGCTACCCACCAGACAAAACATCATCAAATCCTATTGGTTAGAATTGTCCAATGTCGTTGATACCAAATAAAGACTGAATGCCAGCTCATAAACAAGATTCTTTCAGATGCCATCAAACACAATGTCACAGTGACATGCATGTGGTCAGACAAGGCAATTAATAACTCAACTTCCAAATACATAAAATGCTAACACACCTTACTATGATACAATTTCTACACATTTGCCTATTGAATCTTGAAAAAGAGACATGTGGGAGATCAAATCTTATGCCAAGGATTTTTTTTTCCCCCTGCTGCACCGAAGCTTGAATGTTGTTCCATTGTGACTAACTTTGAAGTAAAGCATCTGCTAAATAATTGAATGCAAATTTAACCTTTTGGTACATGCGAATGTCGCACTGGGTTTTAAAACATACATGAGGATTTTATTTTACTCCGAGACATTCAGAAACATTTCAGTGGTGCCTGAATTATGTATTCTTTTTTTATAATTCCTTTAGCTGTTGGGTGACAAGTAATTATACTCTTCGGAAACATCCTCAGCTCCTGCTCTTCAGAAAGACATTAGTCACTCTTTATCTTCACAGAAAGCAAACTAAATACATGCACTTAGACACACGTGCAGTCGTGCATTCACTCACACACACATACTAAGCCTTTGATATTTTCAAGGACTTTGTATTGACTTCTGTTCATTTTCCATTCCTTTTTAAAGTCTAACCCTGACCCGCACCATAAACTGTATTCACGCATTAGTCCTACATTTAATCCCTAACCCGACAATGGCACTTCTTCTTCTTCTTGGGGTTAGGCTTTGGGCCCCATAAGGACCAGTCCATCTTCACAAATTAGTAGGGGATATAAATAAGGACAGAGGAAGGGAAAGTGGACCTTATAATGTGAGAAATGGTAAAACACACTCAGACACAAAATGATGTTTCCAAAGCTAGAAAAGATACTACTCTTAACTTAGCCTTCATTGCTACTTTCCTAAACTTAAATTAAAACATTCTCCCTCTGTTCTGCATTTTTCAACAACAAATTTAATTTACATTCAAAGGTCTGGCTTTGTTTTGTCAGCGTTCCTGTATGCTGTCACAAGTGTTGGCAAGAAGAAAGCTGTATATCCAGCCAATATCTCTAAAACAAATACACAGACCAACACATTCACATGGATTCTTCGAAGGAGACAGATGGTACCATCCACACTTTTCTATCAGTTCTGATAAAGAGGACTCAAAAGCCTTGAAACAAATTTATTTTTTGATGCAGTAGCGTAATCTGACACTGGAAAAGTTTTTGGAGTCAGAATATTTATTCACTGTGAAAAAACAATCTACATTGAATCATATATATTAATCATGAAATAGATTATGAAAATCCAACTTCTTGGCACTACTAACAAGTTGTTGTTTTTTTATCTTTGTTTTCATTCAAATTGTTGAGGAACATATAATTAGTAATCTATGCAAATCAATGTCTCTCAAACGTGACAGAGAAATATTCTAGTTCATTAACAGGAGCTAATTCAATGCTGTTGGTGTAGCGGTGACAAACAATCAAACGGGAAATGGTGATCGAGTCTGCAACATTTTTATTAAATAGTTGTTACAAAGTAACTCCGTTAGCGGTATCGCTACACAGCCGTTAGAGAAAAAGTACACACCGAATTCGTTCTACAACGGTCCGTCACCTAGCAACGGCGGAGTGATATTGACCCCCCTCCGCAACCATGTCAAACTGCGACACAATTAGTAAATAACACACAAACAAAACCCAAAACAGTATTAATAAACACAAAATAGCATTAATTTACCCCGACTATTCAATGAAAATGGCTTGTGCGCCACATTGGCAAAATTGGGCTTTACAAGGCAACAAGAAAAGCCCCAATATAAGTGAAAACAAGTGTTGCTTCGTATGTGTCCAAAGTAAAGATTGGACTTTTCTGCAATTTCCAAAGGGAGATTATGCAACTGCAATAAAATATTAATTTATTCTAAGATTTTATTACACATCTTTACCACGGATGCCAATAAAACGGGATAAGGCTTTCGAATGTCTTTTTTTTCTCTCTTCTTTGGTATCAATAAGCTTCTCTTTGTCCTCAGAAAACATTTAACCTCATTCGAGTTACGAGCAATAAAACACTCATGCACACAGTCGTTAATCATCCCCTTCTCCACACATGTAGGCATGCGCATTTTCTCTCAATCACCTATTTTTCTGAAGCTAAGAGGTCACAGTCTGTGTGAGCTAGATAACAATGAATTATGGTTTTACACACATAGTTACTCGCACTTTTTGAAGCCCATTTCAATGACTTTGTCTTTGATTGCGTGTGTGTGTGTGTCTGTGTGTGTGTGTGTGTGCGTGTGTGTGTGTGTGTGTGTGTGTGTGTGTGTGTGTGTGTGTGTAATCTGCTGATGTCAAGTGTTCATTTGAAAGTCCATAAAGATAGATATCTTCCCATTGCCTCCTTAATCACATGACCTTTAAAAAGTCAGTCAAGTGGGATTTTATTTTCCAAGGCCTTTGATATGGTGACGGTCTTGTAAGTTTAGAGGCTATTTTAATATTTAATATGCGTTTCAAATATTTGTTGTATAAAACAAAACAGTTATTCAATCTAAAGTTTTGACAGACATCCTGTTCCCTCATGGTTTTCCTTTGAACATTGCATGCATTTGGAATCTTTTACAGCAGCTTAAAATACGGTAATTTGAAAGAATGTAAATTTTTAAAGTTTAGGCCTAATTATCTCATGTTTTTGTCACTTGGAGGTCAAAATGGTGGAAATTGTAGCTCTCTTGAAGACATAACCTCGGTTCCTTTGATAGACTTCATGTATTGATTTGAGCCGACACAAGATATTATCTCAACCCTTTAGTTTTGTGAACTAAAGTTGTTTGCGAACGGTTTTTCCAATCCCTCCAATTATGTCAGGCCCTTGAATTTGTTCTAATTTCCTGCTTTAACCTCAAAGGACCTTATTATTGCAAAGCTGAAGTATTGGACGACTGTTCAAAAGCTTTTCAAAAGACACCATCTTTCTATCCTTCTATTTTCAATACCCACTTAAGCCTTGGGGGACTGGTACCTATTTTGAGTAGTAAATGGATTGAACTTGTATAGCAATTTTCTAGTTGTGCCAAACAATCAAAGCGCCTCTTCACTTGAGCCACATTTAACTAGCCACACTCAAAGGCACACACACATTTATATACCAGTACACAGATCAGCAGACAACTTCAAGTTAAGAGCAATGTACTGTAGTTCTCCACTTTATCTCTGTCCGTCTGTCTGACCTTGTCTGACTTCTGACATATCAAACGAAACAAAAAGATAAGCCGTGGGTGGAGCTTCAAGACATGCAGCCAATTATACATTGGAGAATTGGGTTATTTAAGGAAGAGATGAAGTCTTAAACAAGACTACTACATTTGTTCTAGTGACTCTGAGCTACTTGATGAATTTCTGAGGGTTGTGGAAGGTTAAGGCTTGGGTTTGAATGGTAATCTGCTCAGTGCTACAAAAACATTTATTGTATTTCAAATGTTTTCACAGTTCTCTATATCTGGTGGTAACGACTTTGATTTTACTGAAATCCTATTTAAATTGTTGTCATCTCTGGCATAAATGTGTGGCTCACAAAATTTCAATCTGGTGAAAAGATTTAATCCTTTGTATACTATTTTTTCCCTTTGACTGCCGTTTCCCTTTGGATGAGCCAAAGGTGCTGTCTGTAATAATTTCCCTCTCCATCCACAAACATTTTCACCTCTGACAGATGCACCTGACCATGTTTTTTTTCTAGCAAGAGCTACACTGGATCTGTCCCTGAATTACTTTGTCTAACTGAATAAAAGTTGTGGTGATGATATTGAATAAAGTGTCTCCAGTGAACTTTGGCTAACAATGTTTTTTTGTTAGCAGTAATATGTGACAGAGTATTTGAGCCATTGCAGATAGAAAAAATGAGTAAGTTGGCAAGAAAAAATCTCAGAAACTTTTAGATTAATCTCGCAAATTTTCTAGAACAATCTTGAAAATTCTCTGAGTTTCAGAAGTCAATTCTTTTGCTTTTGGAGCTCCAAGATTAATCTCAAAATGTATACAATTTTTGGCATGTATTTACTATTTTTTCTGTCTATAATGGGTTTTGTAAGCAGTGGTAGTAATCAATCTCAACTATGTGATACAATACACGATTTTAAGTGGTCAACGTTTATAAATTCTTAACAGCACTGAACAACGGCCACTCTAATCATAGAACACTGCCCTTCAGAACGAGCGGATGCCAGTGAGAAGGGCAAGGAAAGTTTATATGTGTGACACGATTCATGAACCAGAAAATACAAAGTTCTTTACATTACATCAAAGGAAAGAATAAAGAAATACAAAAGTAGTTTCTGGAGAATACAGGACCCAGGTACACATCAAATGAAAAACTCTCTGCTAGCTTGTCTCAAAATAAACCTCTGAAACTGTGACAATAACCCAGCTTTACCCAATGCTGTCTGTCTGTCTGTCTGTCTGTCCTCTTGATATCAGTTATAATGAACAGGATGTTTAAACCTGTACACAAACTATTCGTTCAGAATCCAAATACATACAAAAATATGTGAGCCACATATTTAGTCTTCGTGAGGAAGCCATGATATAAACTGAGCTTTTCTTACTTTGAAAATGAAGTCCAATCATTACACCCCGTTGCGAGTTGATGCCTCATTTTCTGATTAAGCTCTTTGATCATTGGTTTTCTTAAGGCTACACAGCCATCGAAATCCCTTGAGTTGCCTTCACATTGGCCATGTGAAAAGACTTTTGACCTTCATTCAAACATAGCTTCGTATTGTGCTTTTATTTTTCCCATTTTTATTTCACCAAAGTGATTTTTGATAAGCATTCGAGATTTTGTTTCCAACCAAATCTACTCCACAAAGTCCATGTTTCCACACTAAATCCAGCTTCAGTCATGTCAACATTCTCCTGAAATGTTTTCTTCACTTGATGCCTCGTAGCAATTTAATGAATACAGTGATTTACGTGCTGTCACCCATTACGTAACTGAGGCTAAAATTGGCTGACTGAATGTAAAGACAGGAAGTAGACTGCCGATTGTTCATGAATCAAAATAGAAAGCTCAGTATGTATGTCGAGGAATCTTTTGTAACAACTTTCTTGAATGTTGGGCTGAACTGAAATAAGTGATTGCAGTCATGTTCTGACTCCTGTTGGGATGAGCCGTTCTTAAGAAGAATTGAAAACAGAAACAGCTGGTGCCATGCTCACCCTCTTCAAGAAAACTTTGATCTTTTTCTGACCAAGTAAAAAAAAAATGCTTACAACAGAGTCTTATCTGGCTTTTGAAAATACCTTAAGGCTTGCAGTAATTGACTACACAACCTCGGAGATTTTTCTTTTTTTTAATATATATGTGAAGTGTCTGAGTGAAGCATTCATTCCATTAATATTTTCTTCAGTGTCACTTTCAGCTAAACAGAAAGCAGCAACAAAAACCACACTCCTGCACACTTTCATCATCTTGTTCACCTTGTTTTAGCTCATTAGTTCACAAAACATGTAGGTGAAAAGGTGTCGCAGTAGGTTCTACTCTTAGTTCAAATTCTGTACTTTAAAGCAGGTTTTTAGGATATTCTAAAGAAATAGCATTCAACTAATTGAGGTGAACTTTATTTGGCCTGACATGAATATATGTGAAAATAATGCAATAACTACCTGTTTAATATTAGTGATGGAGTTGTTTCCTCTCGACGATGCAGTCTGACTGAAAAATGCTTTTAATACTTTTTTTATTTTTTTTTACCTAGGATAATAATTTGATTGATTAGAAATGTAATAGATATCTATACATTTAGGCAATATGTGTTTCTTTACTAAGTTAATACCAAATGCTCCTTTGAAATGTTAAAAAACTGGATAAGAGTTTAATTTAAAGGGAAGTTGGCAAGCTTCAGTGAAGAGGCTGTGATGGTGCTTGACTGCAGGCACCTCTTAAAATGTTTACTTTTCCCTACAAGCTTAGAGCTGGCCTTTAACAAGATGTTGTCGCCTTTAAAACTAACAAGGAAAAAGCTATTAAACTCTGTTGTTTTGGACTGTGGCCTGAGTTCCTCATGGTGTAATAAGCTTATATAAAAATACTTCAACTGTATTGTAGTTTAAGTCATTTAAAGATTCAATTTAATCATTTTCATTTTGCTGTGCGTTCAGTATTTTTAAAAGGACATTTTCCTGTCATATTAAAAGAACATTCTTATTTTTGCAAGTTTGTTCTGAGAAAAAAAAAGAGTAGAAAATATTTTTTAACATCTTGTAAAACTAATGTTCTGTTTAAAAGCAACAGTTTTTTTATTTTGTGTATATAAGTATTTTTATTTACACTTGGTAGCTGATTTCACAGTTTTTTGTTGGCCTTATTTATAGTTAGCTATTTTACACTAAACATATTGTATGATTTTGTATGTATTTCTATATGAGTATATTTTTTATTCTAGTGTCTGTTTGCAAAGGAAAGTAAAATAATAAAAAAAACAATGTTTTGATCTTACATATTTGTCTAAGTACAAAAAAAGAAGAAAATGTCTGATATAATTATTGAGGTATTAAAAAAGGTATTTTTTGTAATATTGCTGACTCTTACTTAGATGGGTAAAGTTTAGAGGATGTTAAATGTTAATGGCTGCCATGATTTGTAAGATTGAGCATCACTAATGGGTGTGTAACTTTTTAGAAAATTTTGCATACCTTTTCAGATCAAGATATGCCAACTAATTCAGTCATAAAGCATGAAGTTTGCTTGCATAATGTACTGCTGTACATTATACAAGCAAATTAAAACTAAACAGGAAATCACAAATCAGAAATTTACTATAGCCAGTCTTTTCATAAACATTGCCCCATCCCCAACCCAAAAAAGTTTCCCCTGAAAAATACAATATATTGTATAATACATACATAATTATGCCATCCTAAAATTGAATCCTATTTTATTTACAGCAGTGCAGAATAAAGGTGGCCTCTTCTGATGCTGCCTTCAGAACAAGAATCAATAACGTACCAGATGGCTCTGGAAGAGTACTCTGAGGACCCGTTCTCACTGGCGTCAGATGTGCCACAGACAGACATTAAAACAAAGGTTTGAGCTGTCTTTTTTATGTGTAGCTGGCACTAAGGAATGTGATAGGACTCCAGAGTAATTTCATCAGAAAACCTTAAAAGAAAAGCTCACCCGGAAGGTACAGAAGCAGCGTGCATAGCTCAGCCCGGACTGCACAATTTAAGAGAAACGCTTCTTTTCTCTTCTGTATAAGTTGATTTTCTTCACTGTGATTTAAAACGGCAGTAGAAGCCTGTGTGATGATTTAGAGTAGCATTTTTTTAAGAATGTAAAATCACAGTCACAAGAAACACCACAGTAAATAGATCAAATTCAATCAAAAAGTTAATAGTCATCTCCATTTAAACAATTTCTTTGATCGACTATAATGTGTCAATGATTTAACCATGGACATGAAACATAATAAATGATAACCTTGACGCCACTTCTTCTCGACCTCTCACCAATTTCTAAAGTCTTGCAGAACTGTTTGGGGTACGCTTTTGTCAAAATAGATGAGGATCACGGTAACAAAGCTCTTCTATACAGCCTTTCCTTTTAAAGATTCTTTCTTTTCAACTAATTCAAGAAAAGAGACACTTTGATCCAAGCCCCCACATTCTGCTGACACATAGATGGATGTACACATCCAGGATTTCATTTTTTTATCCTGAGCCCTTGAAGAAATGCTTATTAAACTTAAAAGTTTACAGCAGTGGGGTGCTGTGGTGGTGCAGGGGCAAACTCACGACCCATGCATGGAGGCCTTAGTCCTTGTTGTGGTAGTCGCAGGTTTGAGTCCCGGCCTGGCGACGTTTGCCGCGTGTCTTCCCCCTCTCTCATTACCTTCTTTCCTGTCAGACTACTTTCAAATAAATTCCACTAGAGGCAACAAAACCTTTAGAAAAAAAAAGTTTAAAACTGTACAATAACAATCAGTTGGTGAAGAAAGAAATGTGGTCAAGAAAAGAATCTTGAATGATTGTGATCCTTGATCACTTAAACATTTTGTGACATCAAAACAAATAAAAACAATAGCAGAAATAAGAGCTATCAGATTTTTCTAAATAAAATACTTCACAAACTAGTTAAAACAAGAACTTTGACAGACCAGTTAAGCCACTGCTGTCCTAGTCTATGTGTCCCCCCTACTTCTGTCCCATGTATAAATCACATATAAATCACTATCCACTTTCCCAATTTAATCAGAGGAGATAAGTCATTTTAAAATATTTTTTGAAACAAAGTGTCTAAAAGAGGAAGTCACTTCTGTCTATACTAGCAACATTTCTTAATTGTGATCATTCAAATGGTTTATACCATCATCAGTAATGAGCCTGGATAAAAATGTAAAAAAAAAAAAAATAAAGTTAAAACTGCCCTATAACATGTTTTATAAAAACTGTTTTATTGAAAGAAGAAACTTGATTTAAGGAGAGAAGAAAAAGTCAAGATGGAGGCCAAAAATTTAACCTTTTCAAACTGCCATGTTCTAAAGAAACACTGGACCGCTGCTGCTAATATAAGGTCAGCAGCCATGTGTGTCCAGATGACCAGTTAACCAATAACTAGCTGGTTATTGGCTAACTGAGATGAGACTCTGTCCTTGAGTCTCATCTCAGACCTGAACGCAATAAAAGGAAGAGGTCAGGGTGAGGAAGAGGGACAGAAGTAAGAAAGCAATAGACTTGAAGTAAATGTTAACAAAAATATGCTATGTCTTTTCTGATTATTTTATGTATAACAGTTATTCATTAACAGCGGGACTATTCAATTAAAAAATTCCTAAAACTACTGGAAAGCATCTCTTGAAACAGCGTCACTGTGGTGCCTGAGTATTAAACCAATCATTCAACCAGATGATGGTCACAAAGGGAGCAGACAGTGCCATTTATTTAGAAGCCCAGGTCCTCCCTTCTCCCCTCTTGGTCTCCTGATTGCTGTTTTATTCAACAAAAGTGACCCTTTTTCTTGATCTGTGGTCTTAATAAATTCAAAGTTCCTTCTGGTTATGCACACACACACTCACACACATATCATGCATGTCCCCAATGCTGTTTGCCACAATCTACTGACTGTCCAAATATTTTACACAACTTCTATTTAATTTGTTCACACCGATCCTAATTCCCGACAGTGTCCTCACCTCATTCTGTCCTTGAGTCTGGTTTACTCTCTGTCTGTTTTTTTTTTTCTTCATATGCCCTTGCTCCTTGAATGAGATGCTAATGTGCTTCCAGCAAAGCAAACACGCATACATATATTTTGAGTGTGCAAATAGCTGAAGTAAAAACTGAAGCTGCTGATTGACGTTTTTCACTGTTATCTTCTTACTTGTCCTCTGTCAGCTGTTCTACTCGTACTTGTCCAGCAGTTTGCCCTGTAAAGCATACATTATCTGCATTCTATTTCCATTTAGCCGACTTGTATTCAGTATTTTTACCTGCCTACTTGCATTTCATATTCATGGCTGCTTAAGCATATTGTCACCTTGCCAAAAGTGATTTTTTTTTTGTTGCTTAAATCATCTTTTGGCAGAAAAGAGGTGGTGATATTTCTTTTCGAAAATCACTTTTGACAAAAAATGACTTAGGTCATTGTTTTAGGAAGGTGAAGTTTTGTAGATTCAGCTTAAAGTTTGTTTATTTATCTTGATGTTATAATTCTGAGTTCTGCTCAGGTTATGAGGAAGCCCAGGTTTCATTAACAGCAAATAAGCTTTCTGGCCAATCAAGCAAAGTACTGTGGTCATTAATCCATGTACTGCTACTACTACTGTTGTTGGGGGACAAGTCTTGCAAAAAATCTAGATCTGCGTAAAGATTGTCGGAAGAAGAAAGCATGAAGTTTAAGGACAAATATGATGCACATTATGTGATTATATAGGAACAAAAATAAGCAAATATACTAAATGGCTAAACATGTCTAAAATAAAAAGAAAATATTAAAATAGATCTATACTAACTGACTTTTATTTCTAAACAAAACTCCCAATACTTTTCATTTAGCAACAATTCAAAATGAAAGGAAGTTTCATCAAGTGTCACTTCTCAAGACAAACCTTTTAATATTTATATATTTCAAGAATCAATCAGAACTGCTCTCATCAAGAAGGATAATTATAGCCACATGAAATTTTTAGTAGCAATTTATAGTAGTTCATCTCTGGTAAGATTTCTCTGTTCTGGGACCTTCCTGCCCTTCCGTCTGCAGCAGTGGAGAGCCTGAGGCAACGGTGACCCCAGAGTACAGAACAGAACCGTGTCATTGACAGCAGACATGACACTGATGAAGTCAGACACAGTTTATGAAGCAGGTGGAGGTGAGCTGCAACATGGTATCAGCAAAAAATAGACAGGCCATCCACTGCAAAAATAAAAACAAAAAAATCCCTTCATCAGTTGGTTCTTTGTAGATCTGATAGACCATAGCTAAGATATTGTCAATGTTGATGGAAGAATGTTTTCTCTCTCTCTCTCTCTCTTGGAAACAGATTTTTAATTGATATATTTACTTTTGAATGTTGAGAATTCTTTGCCAGTTTGTTTATCTCAAACTTCATGCTAAGCACTTGAGAACATTCAGGACTTAACATGTATGGTCCTCCAGTAGATCTGTCTTTCAAAGACCTCAACAATGTCACAGGTACATTTCTCTACTTTTTCTTTACCTTGAGAAACTTTAATGGTCTGTTTGCTTTAAAGGGGCAGTATCATGTGTTTTCCAGCCACTTAGTATCATTGTGTAGCACAATCACATAACTATGTCACATTCAGTTGTCATAAAAATTACATATAGCTATATGTATCTGACGTAAAATAAATTTTATTTCGTAATTTTATAATTGGGCCTCTGTCTCTTTAAGAAACTTTTGCTCTTTCTGACACTCTGCCTGCAGGAAGTTTTCACAGCATGGCTCCTCTATTAACCTTAAACAATATTTTTACCAGCGTTTCACTGACAAGTAGCTCGTAAACTGAGCTCAGCAAATGCTCAGTTCCACCAGATGTTTGCTAATTGCTGCTGGCTAGTCTGAAGGAGCTGAGTGGGGGAGTTGCAGGGGAGGGATGCTTTTGTATTGCAGAAGCTTAGAAACTGCAGCTCCATGAAGGAGCTTTGCTGCCAAAGGCTCTTTTCGATCCCCCAAAGCGTTTTACACAGCTGAATGGTTGCTATGGGAGATTCAAAGATTTCTCAAAACCAAATCAACTAAATACTCCAGGTATGGTTTTGATGAGGGAATAAAATTCCAACATGTTGTAAAGCTCAAAGAGGTTGACTATACATAATACTGCCCATTTATTGATTTGAATGTATTAATCATATTCTTGAAATCTCGTAAAGGAACCTACAAATATGTTTTAGAGGAATAAAGATAATTGAAAACCTGTCCCTGGATCGCTTAACTGACTGACTGTGGTTTAGATGCTCTGGCGGAGATTCCCCGCCGTCCCCTGCGCCCTTTAAAGATCGACTCGAAGAACAAGTACCTGAGCCAGTCGATGCGTATGAACAACAACAACATCACAAATCTCGTTGGCCTTGAATTCATGTTGAGTCATTTTCTGGCTCAGCCATCATTGCTTGGCTGGCTGGATCTCTCCTGCAACAAAATAACAAGTATTGAACATGTAAGATTTAGTTTTAATACTTTTCATTATATACTTATTTGCTAAGCCGAATTGTCAGTTTTGCAGGTTAAATTATTGTACCTCTTTTGACTGAACGTATTCTTTGTCTGTCTTTATGCATTATATTTTCTACACATAATTCAGTCTACACGCATTTAATAAAACAATTCTTATTTGTGTTTCTTCATTTAAAATTTAATAATTCTCATTTTGAACAGTGCATTTTTGTGTATTCCAGGTTCTATGTGACCTAAAGGAGCTGCGTGTTTTGTATCTGCATGGCAATGACATCTGGAGCCTGAGTGAAGTACACAAATTAAAAGAGTTGAATTATCTGCACACCATCACACTTCATGGAAATGTGATCGAAAACGCTAAGGGCTACAGGTGATTTGCTTTAACTATAACTAGTTTCTTAACTACCACAGCTATATAATTTGATTCAATTTTACCAAGCAATTATGACTGTAACAGTGTAAGTTACCAACCCATTCCACAATGATTACTTCAACATCCAGAGCTTGATGAAGGTATGGTAGTTTCACCATACCTTCTCAATTGAGTTTTATGAATATGTAGTTCTTTCTTGTAGGTATATTTAGGTTTGCAGTAATACTTTCATTTCACAAGCATATAACACCTTAAGACGACCTTCCAACATCAGTAACTTGGAGCTCAACACTAAACCTAAATTGTCAAAATACCAGTAGAAACATGAAAAAAGCTAGTTGGCAATTATAAGAAGCATTGGATTGCTGCAACACAAATTTTTCCATTGATTGCTGAGAATGGTCAAAATAATTTCGAACCCGACATTTCTTTAATTAAAATGTAAATGAGAACAGAGATTGTTTTGGCCTTTTTTTTTTTTTTTTTTTTTTTTTTTTTTTTTTTTTTTATAAAAAAAAAACAATGAATTATTTAAAAAATTATAAAAAATTTTTTTAAAAAAGAAACAAAAATAAAATAGAAAAAAAAAAAAATATAAA
>CAEFZX010029826.1:0-52314 GCA_903066825.1 Alfaro cultratus
ATATTTATATATATATTTATATATATTTATATATATATATATATGTTTTTTCAATTTAAATAGTTTTGGTGTGCAAGGGGAAGCCACAGCACATTATTTAAGCAGATTGTTGTACTGATGTCAGTGATAATGTATTCAAAGTTACTGAACTCCACTACTCTAAAAGAGATTCTGGTCAATTTGCTTATTTGCCTTTTCATACTTTTGCAGTTTGTGTGTATTTGCCCAACCTTTGGTCTGCTACAAGACCTTTTGTACCTAAACTGACTTAAAGTTATGTTCTATCTCTGCAGCAAGCAAATGTATTCATGTGACTCTCATTAAGCAGGAGGTCAGTTATATTAGGTTTGATCGTTGTTCTTAATCTCGTTTGCATGAGGGACTGGCCCAAACTGGGGTCGAGACAATGGAAATGGTGTCTACCTTAAAGTTCTTAGAAAATAATATACAGAAATGATTTGTGATTATGTACTTTATTATTTGCTTAGTTAAGTATGAGATGGTTTTTAACAGGTTGTAGGTTGGCATGAAAAATCAAAACAAGGATACAACAGATGTTTGACTTGGTGAAGTGAAATATTTACTCTTTCTTCCTCATTTGTTTATAGTATTTTTTACATCATACTCTGGATTTCTTGGTCTTTTTCTGTTCATTTTGCCATCAGCAGCAGTATCTTTGCCTCCCTCTTTGCTGATTCTGAGAAAATTACTAGTATGCAGGAATTTGTTTGGGACTCTGCATCATGTCAGTGAGCCTCTCAAATTAAAATTTCAAAGTGTTTCCACATAATAGTTGGTGCGTTCTGGTCACACACGATTAGCCTCGCTCCATTTGTTTTGCTATCATATGTTGTTGAAAGTCGGGGTATTGGATCATAAATCTGGCCTTAAAGACAGAATCTAAAGCAGCAGAATGGCTTCTGTCATATTTACCCGGAGTTACCTGTAAGTGCTGTATATCAACATGAAAACTGGAGTCACCTCCTTCATGAATCACAAATATATGCAGGCACAATCTCTAGCTATGGCTCTCATCTGCCCCTTTCTCTGTGTTTTCACCCTGAGGATGAAGTACTGGGGTTGTGTAACATTCCAGGGTTGCACACAATGTCGTGTATTCCTTTTCTGTACATTTTGACCTTACTATGACAATAAAGTGACTAAGAAAAGGAAAATAAAATCCTTGAAAACACTAAAGTCAAGTGGTCCGATCACTTGGACAGCATTGCACATGCTAAGCTTGGATTGTTTTAATTGTTCCCATAGTCCTTGGGTTAGGGGTTTGCATTGGCAACAAAAGATTTCCCTCATTCATATTCAGTAAAGGAAAGGATTTAAGAGCAAAAATTGCATAGAGATAACATTAAAAGGCTCGGTGTGTTATTCACCAGCCTTTTTGTTAAGTCAGACTGAGGACGGAAGGTCAATTTAATGATATCTGGTTCCGGTCTCTCTCTTCTCTGAAATCCTGCTTCATGAATATTATAATGAACTGCATTCACTCAAAGTCTTTGCTGGTCGATAGCTGTTCAATGAAGGCCCTCTACACACACACACACACACAAACATCTGGTTTTTAAGCATCTTTATCTTTTTTCAGTTTTTTAAGCCTTTGTGACAAAGGAACGTCCCACTAGTGGTTGAATAAAAAAATAATAATACAGCTTCGTAGTTTAAATAAAGTAAGAGCAAAGCTAATAAATAATAGAGGGTGTTAAAAGCAGTCTGAACAAAGCCCAGTGCTTGATGTGAGCTCTCTGGCCTCTAAAGGAAATGGAAGCAATTCCAATCACAAGAACTGCAAAGCAGAGACTCACCAAATAGTGTCTGATTTAAAAAAAGAAGAAAAGCTTTGACCTTTTGATATCAATTTTGGTTGAATCAAATTTGTATTTATGAGCTAAAATTAAGTGTTAAAATAAAATGACTGCTCAGTATACATTTTAAGCTGTTTACTAGCTTAATGTTACTCATTAGCACAGCTAACATTAATGAATCTGCAGTCTCTTATTGTGATTTTAGTTTCAAACACCCTTTAAGAATTTCCAAATCCAATGTGTTAGACAACAGATAACAGACTGAAAGCTCAAAAGGATAAAACACAACTGCTTTTCAGTATTTTGTTTAGCCTTCCTGTTATCTGCTGAAAGTCTCGCTTTCTTGGACTCTCACTGAACTGCAGGTTTGAAACCCTGAAAACCTGAAACCCTATTTTATTTATCTTAAAATTCTCTCTTCCCTCTGACCTCACATACTGGAAATGGCTAACTTTGAGTCTACACTTTCAGTAACAGCCTTGGGTAGGGCTGTTGTGTTGTGGTAGAGCTTGGACATATTGCCGTCACGAACCAGAAGAAGATAACAGATCGAGTTTCTAACAGATCCATCTGGAAATTGACCAGTTCCAGTCGATAGCTTTTTTCTGAGTGCATCTGCATTGCAAAGTGTGCATTGACTCTGTTTATTCATTATGCTGCTTTTTATGTAAAAAAGCAGCATAATGCAATGGCTATTAAGAGAGTATGTTTTGGGAGACTTTGTTATAATGCAAGAGCAGTATTTTATTTCAGTTGCATTTTTTTTATATATTCGTACATCCCGCTTTTCACTTAACAGCTTGTCTCCATTGTGCAAAGAGAGGAGAAGTAAAAAACAACAAGGCGGACAATTTGGCAAGTTTAAATCCTGGTTGAGCTTATTAGTCCAGATATCCTCATCCTGATTGTAGAGGGAAAGCCTTGGATTATTGAGACAAGTAGTCTGCATGCATGTGTGGCAGAAAGAAGGAGGAGCATTTGGTGCACTGATTCACATAAGTCAACTAATGAGAGCTTTAGACAAATGTTGCTGTGTGCTATAAACAAAGAGTTTGGAGAAGCTTGCTGTCAGGAAATAACTTGTCACCCTTCACCCTTGGAGAGTGAAAAGAAGGTTAGGAGTACAGCACCCAGCAGGGGAGCCTTTTTCTGTCAGGAAGCTTTGGCACTGTGACCTTTTGCCCTCTATGCTATTCCTTTTGTGTTTTCAGTTGTTTCTCTACAGCCATTTGTCCTCATCCTCCCAGGACAATGACATTCCTTTCATCGACGCCCTACTTAGGTTTTTTTTACAACCAGAAAGTGCTTTGGCTTTTTCTCAGTTGAGGAATTTTATTGCAAATAGTTTGGTGGTGGTGGGTGGGGGATCAATGTGGCAAGTCTTGTACTTATTAGATGTTTGAATATTATCTCTGAATATGATCATTGTAGCAACATTAAATGTCAGCTATTTTTTTTTATCCTCACATCTGTATTGCAGATGAGCAACTTTTCTGCTCTCCATTCAGCCTTCCTGTTATCCGCTGAAGTCTGAGAACAGGAAGGCTGTGTATTTCTTAGGCTTGATTATGTGCAGCCTAACAAAACACTGACATGTCTCAGCATGTTTCTTTTTAACTAGCTTCTTACCTCTGTCCCTGACTTAATTTTAACCACCTTGCTGTGACTGAAAGTATATATTTTCAAGTCAACTTTTCATAAAAACAGTATTCACTCTAAAGATTGTTGTCAGATTGATGTAATATGGCTTATAATTAAATTTCCCAAATGCACCAATCCTGAAATCCTCAAATAATGTTTTTTTTCTATCTTTACCTGTCTGTTTAAACTGAAAGAAATCATGATTAAACTGAAAGAAATCATTCAGTATTACTCCTGTAAGACTGCAAATATGACCAAAACGGCAGAACCATCCACCACTTATGCTTTCCTTTTCCATGTTTAGTGGAGGTGTTAGGTCCTGAGAGCTCCCAGGCGTGAAGAGAACTGAGTCACACATCCCTCTCGATCCCTCACAGATATATAAGCAGAGTCAATAAGCGACACAGCCAGCTTCCGCTAATAGACTAGCACCTCACTTCAAACACTAACCTGATGCATTTCCTCATGGAAAAAACAGCCTGCAACTTCACAGAGACAATTTTTGCACAGCTTGCTTTATGTCACAATAACATCTTTTGGCCTAATGTGCCATTTTCAAAATGTGGATAAATCCTCTTTTACTTGATCTTAGGGATGTGCCGACATTGTGTTCTTGTTAAGATAGATCACAGCGGTCTTTGATCAGGAGATTAGAAAGACCTGCTTCACACCACGTCCTGTTCTAAATCCGCCTCTCAATTCTCCACATTAGCGTCTGACTCAGGGGTAAAGCCAATCACTTACTAATACAGTGTCAGCTTGTGTAGTAGACATTGGCTGTGCACTTACTGTTCCACTAAAGTGCTCTAGTAAGGTTACAGTGTTAGTGTGCACATTTGTTCACTAATTCATCTATTGGCTCTTGTAACATTTAAGCCATCAGCTCTGCCAATTCACTCTCATTAGAGTTCCCCAATTTCTGTTTAATAGGGAAATGAAGGAAACAGTCTGCTCCCTGCTCTTTTTCTCTCTTTTTCTCTTGGGATGGGGTACAGCTTTTTACCAGCTGTGAAACACAAATAACTTCTCACAAAGAACATAATTGAAGCCATTAAATGTTTTTTTCAAATAGGCTTTATGGGAAGTGATTGGGGCAAGCTGCTCTTATTTTCAAGCCTTCTATGGTTTGCTTTTGTGTTTTGAGGATAGGCATGTTTTATTTGATTTCTTTTTCAGCCTCACAGATCAGAGAGGATTTACAACCCGTTTTATGATGCCTGAAGTGAGCATTATTTTTCTCTCTGGACCCCTTAGAGTTGCAGTCAAAGAGAAGCAGAAATCGCCTGCTGCTGTTCATGGTGTGTTTGTAAAGGCGCAGGTACTCAACTGCAGCACACTTTATTAGTGTCGGCTGTAACTGTGCGCAATATTTTATAAAACTTAGTGCTGTGCGATCATTGTTTTCGCAGCTTGGTATATTAGAATGACGCCTCTCTAGAGTGAAACTAAAAAAATCTCTTGAGCGAGAAGAATCTCTCTTCTTCTTTCTTGGTTGTACTAGTTCACACAGACATTTTAAGGCTTTTCACATGCAAACTATCAATTAGATGAAGTGAACATCTGACTGATTTTTAAAAAAAATGCTTTGCTGTTACCTCTGTTGGGGTACCACATCTATTGGTTTACTCAGGATCTGTTAAACTACCCTATCCCCACTGAGCACCTAAGGCTTAATTCTCCTCATGACTTCTGTGCAATTGTGTTTTTTTCACTGGTGACTCCTACTGTTTGGAAAGAGAACTGCAGTGAATGAGACAAAAACACAAAATGAGCATAAGTAGCATCTAATATTCCTGTTAGAAATGGCAAAATGGTATGTGAATAAAAATACAGCATGCAGTTTTATGTACATGTTCTGACTTGTTACAAGGTATTCTGTCTGTATGGGAAATATTTCAGTCCATTTAAATTATCCTCACCACTTTTAGCCTACATTGTTGTCACATTTGAGTAATAATGTCACTGTGAAACTGTTAAATGTGTACTGAATCCTGTGATAGTTTAAATTTGATCATTTGTAAGCAGTTACAAATATTTCCTTTTGAAACATGAAGCCACCAAACAAAGCCACCCAGCCCCACAAAAACAGTAAATCTGTTAGTTGCCCTAACGCACACATGTGTGCACGCAAACTGTCATTGTTATCATTTTTTAGTTGCCTTTTAATTTATTCTGTAGTCTGCTTCTACTCCTGCCAGCTCCCAGTGTGCTTCTGCATAATATTGCAGACCTGGGCTGAGTGTGCACAGAACGTAAGAGCTGTACAGATTTATTGTGCCAATAAATTGCCGGAGTGATCAGTTCTTGGAAGAGTCTGAACTCCATGTGCTCAGTTGCCGTTCTAAACAAATTTGCTTTATCGCCTGAGACACACTCAGCTGTTTCTCTCCTCAGGACCACCTTCCATCTAAACAAATGCCCTTGCAAGCTTAAAGTGCACATGTGGAACAAATGCGCTCTAATTGACTTGCGTACAGTTTATTGCTTTCACATGCATGCTCTTCTGTCTTGTGCTTGTTCATAAAACATGATTTAGTAAACAGAGACAGGCAGATTATTTCTCTTTAACACATTCTGCTCTGACTCCGCCCGGTGCGTACCGGCACTCGGCTGCGGCAAAACACACACTGGGATTTGTGAGAGAACAGCTGGCGGTAAAGTCACTTGCACACGACCTCACATCACAACCCCATAACTCACATGTGCGAGTACAGTAGTTTTCAGTCCAGGCAGAGCTGAAACAGTCTCCGTTGTCAGAGTGTAATTGAATGCATACACTCTCAGGAGGTGCGAGAGTTCACTTTGTTCAGGCTGAAAGTGCAGTCAGGTTCACTGCTGAAAAGCTGTAAATCACCTAAAAAATTAGATCAGCATGCTGGCCTTCACGGGGCATTTTGCCTCGCAGGGCTCTGTCTGCTTGTGTGTATTTGAAATCTAAGTATACCTTGGCTGAGATCAAGCTTCCATTGTTTTGTAGCCAACTCTGCTATCGTAAAAGCTAATTTCTAGAACTCTATTGGTTCCTCTGTTCCCTCCCTCCTCTCCATCTTCCATGATCAGTCCCAAACCAGTTGCCTTCACAGTTGCTGTGCCCTGACTTCCCAGCAGCAGCTGGAGTCTCAAGCACTGTAGGGACATTGTGTGGTGAATGGGATCATTGTTTAGGAGCGGTTTGGGTTTGGACTGTTGTGTAGTCTGACTGCCGGCTATTCGTTGTGTGAACCAATTCACATGTGGGGGCATTGCACTTTTTTATATAAAATGGTACACAGAGTTCCTACTGGAATGTGCAGCCCCACTTTATCCTTTAGTCTATCCTTTATACCTTTTCTTTTGCGTTCTACTTCTCCCTCCATCACTAAGCGCAACCTTGGGTGCAGAAGAGGAACAGAGTAAGTATGAGGGAAAGTAACGGAAGAGGGTGGAGACAGGCGAGGCACATAGTTGTGGCTGGCTAATTGAAAGCCAGCGGTTTGGTCAGTAAAGTCCCTATGTTTGGGAGTGGTCAGGAATTTTCAAGTCATTTCTTTTGTTTGTGCAGAAATGCAATAGATTGACAGCTGACATTGATGCTAATCTAAGTAATTTCTGGCATTGATTGTCCATATTTTATGCAGTCAAATAGCTTTTTTTTTAATAGTTGTTTGAAAAATTGGTAAAATTTGTATGAGTATTGAAATACCTTTCATTATGTGCCTTTTAGCTTGGCTGATCACGTTTTTGTATTTGACCAGAAAATCTGCTGCAGTGTGAACCCTGTTAGTAACATGACCATGTAGTGGCTGGAGAATAAATTATTTTCTTTGGTGGTATGGTAGGAGGAAAGGTTTTGCTTGGTTGGACTTCATACAACAACCTCTACTGCGGTAGTGTCTATAAGTAATATACTTCATGTACTCTGAGGGCCAGAGGTGTAACGATATATCCAACTGAGGAGATGAGATAATGTGTGAATCTTTGAGTTACCAAATAACTTATAATGCATAATTTTGGTCTGTCAGGGGTAGCCGGGGTATCCAGAAAGAACCCGTTCAAGGAGAGAACGCACTAACTACATGCAGTAAGTTCCTGGCCACGTTTGGATCAGAGGGTTTGATCTTGTGAGGTGGAAGCGCCTACAAATTTGAACCCTCCTTTTTTTTTATCACCTATAGTATTTTGCATTTATTTAAATATAAGGTGGTCCTATGCAAAAAAAAAAAAAAAAAGAAGAATTCTTTCTAGTATATTTGTACTCAACCTTTATTCTTCTCTCTCAATTTTCCATTTTTTAAGATAGTGAAACTGAATATATGTGCTGACTTTTCAGGCATGCAGTAAAATATAAATTTCACACTCCTAAAATTGTCTGAAATGCACTTTCTATTTTCATATACAAATTATTGTGTAGAAACGTTTTATACCTCCTTCTGCTCCTTTTTCCATTTTCTTTGAGTTAACATGTTTTTACAAGTCATTTACATGTTAAATCTCAGCTGGGGGGCTGATATCATGGTGCGTCCGCAGGCGTCTGACCTGCTTAGCGATAGCAGTCAGAGGTCAAGGGTTGCTGATCTGAACAGGAAAGCCTATCCATGCAGAACAGCACAATGTAAACAAACCATTAAACACCATCTGCAGTGGCGTCAAATGCCCCGAAGGGTGTTGTTTGTGTGGCTGTTTGTGTAGTCGTAGTATCTCTGGTTTCCTCCCTCAGTGACATGCAAGGATCAGCTGAGCCAAACAGGAACAGAGAGGCGGCGGAGGCATGACCATCTGGTATCTACTGTTGCATTAATTCCATGCTAGAGGGTTATATTTTTAAAGAGAAGGTTGATATCTGCTTTTTGATCCTAACATCCCAAAGAGCACCATTGCGTGAGTTTGTGTATTCAAGATTCAGAAAATCTAATTATTTTTGGCTTTTCTGGATTTCCATTTTTTCCTCCACACATACCATTTTGATTTCTCCACCTTCCTCTGCAATTCCCTCTCTCTTTCTATCTTCCTAATCTCTTCCTCCACTCTTCTCCCCATCCTTTTATCTCCCACTTGTTTTCTCTGACAACATCACATCCCCTTAATGTCACTGCTGATACCCCACCCTCCGATCTTTCTGCTGTCTTCTCTGCTAACATTGCAGGCAGTCAGCCTCTATTTGGCTATGTCCGCTGGTCTAACACCTGCCACTCTGATCTCATACTGGGAAAGTGTGTGTGTGAGTGCCAGTGTTCACCTAGGCCTGTGAGCATGTCTTAAAGGTCATATTTGCTGCTTGCTTCAATGTGTCAATTTGTTTTAGCATCTTAACCCTACAAACAGGGGGATGTGTGGATTATAGGCAGATTTAGGCTGCTCCATCTCTATTCTGAGATGCCCAGAAGGAGAAGCCTGTTAATTTAGCTGCTAAAAATACAAACCGTCTTCCCAGCAGGTCACTCTAAGGCCCGCTGTGCACAACGGGACTCTGATGACAGCTTCTTTACAAGGCGTGTGCAAATACACATGTAGGCATTCTTGAATAGTCCCTTGTCAGGCCTAGTTTCAGTGATGCATTTAGTTTAGTTTGAGGTACGAGAGCCCAGCAAAGACATTTGAACATTTCACTGTTTTCAACGTTCTGTGTCTGATCTAGTGTTTTGTTTGTTTGTTTGTTTGTTTGTTTTACATGAATTACAGGAAGGGATATCCCGATCGTGATTATTGATCCCCAGTTACAATCCAAGTCATTTATGTACAGGCATTTACTCATATTGAGTTAATGTCCAATACTTCATTAACAAAAATCAATGACATGTAGCTTGAAGACTGGAAAGTTATAATGTACAATTAAATAAAACAATACATTGCATTAGTATTACAAGGCCTATATTAATACTGTGATTATGTCCTCCTTAACTCAATCACCAGTGGAACTCCAGTTGCTGCAGAATCCCTTCTTTTTGTTTGTAAATATATATTTGACTGAGTAAGTTACAGTTTTTAATAAACTTATTTCTTGTTCATTTTCATGATGTTTTGTTGCTGAGCACTTTGAAGTGGGCTAAAGCTGGGCTCTCAGGATTGATAGCATTATTTAATTTCAAGCCGTCCAGATGTTTCACGTGCCTCAGGATGCTGGATGCCTGAAACTCAAAGGTAAATTTGGGACCCTGCTAAATTCTGATTAAATTAGTTAACAATTATGTGACCACTTTGGGAAACTCATAGAGACACAAAACTTTATTCCCAGACAGTAAGCTAATACTTTAATACGAAAAATTAAAAAGAGACCGGAATGTCCCAAAAAAGTAACATACCAATCAGGACACAACTAAAACCTGTAAACTTCACACCATTTATCATGGTATTTACAAACTATTCAGAACAGAAGAGAAGGGGCAGAAGTAACACACATGCACCAAAGAAATGACAAGACTTGATGTTTCGCAAAATCTTTAATTTTATCACGTGTCGGCCCATTTAACACATTTTTCAGAACAGCAGCTTATATAGCAAAATAAGAAACAGTGTGGTCGCAATCTCAAAATCTAGCTACGCCAAACAATGCTGCACTATTTGTTTTAGAGGCAATTAACCAAAATAAACAAGCACACCAAGAACAGAGACAGGTGTCTTTTTTTTGTCAACGACTCCTTTACCATCTCTTAAAAATGCCTTAATAGGGACACTAACTTTAAATACCACATTTTCATTAGCTGTGAGCATAAAGTCATCCAGAAAGACATAAATAAATGCTTAAAAACAGTCTCTCTGTACAATTAATCTATGTAATATTTTTTACCTTGTGCGTTGAGTCAAATGAACTTTCCAATAATATTGTAATTTTTTGGAGAGGGTCTGTGTAGAAACTTATTTCAGGTCTCTATATGAATTACTTTTGTTTAGCACCCTTACAGTGCTTTTTTTTTTTTTTTTTTTTTAAATTGTCATGTTAATTTTCTTCATTATACTCAGAATGCATATGAAGTTTGGAGGCAAACGTTTTAGTTTTCACAATAAAACTTTTGTTTGTTCCTTAAATATAATATCCTATTAGTGATGCTGTTGTGAATATATTGCAGTATTTCAAAATGCTTAATTCGTTTGCACTGGTTTAGCTGGCAGACATCAAGATTTGATTCATGTGGGATTTACAGCTGCTAGTAAAGCTTTCACCACCACACAGAAACATTTTAGTCACATTTCAAGGAGCACTCGGCCCCCCACCCAGAAAAATTATGCTCATCCCAGATTTCCATAAAACCTAATTTTTGTACAGAGAGACATCCAAGCACCCAATTTGGGCCCAAATAATGAGCAGTCTCCATTATTCTCCTGCTGGGTCTCTGCTCAGGGCAAGATGGATGGAGATGAAAAATAAAGTGTGGAGACGAAGAGAGAAAAGCCAACTGAGGATGGTGAAGAGGAACAGATTTGAGTCGAGGCTGGAGGAAATGGGCAGTGAACATTTAATATTTAAGTGAAAAGAATTAAAAAATTCATATGAATTAGTCAGGGGGAGAAAGGGATGATAAATGGGAAATATGGGTGAGGAGGAGGATAGGAAGCGTGCATGATTTTACACCAGAGAAGATTTATTAGCATGTAGAGTGTGCACTTGTTAATGCGTCACTGGAGAGGACACACACATGCTCCATCGGTCAAAAGCCACTTCAGTATTCAGTAGTTCTCAGAGTGAAATAAAATCAGTTTTTCGGTCTTTTAAAAAAAACACATTGACATAAATCATTCAAGGTCATAAAATAATTTCTTCTGCTCTGCGTTTGTTTGACCTCCCCCCCTCTCTCGACTTTCTTCTTTGCCTTTTACTGACTTCATGCATCTCCCTGTCTTAAGTTCAAGTTCAAGTTCATGGACACTGTGTGTCCATATTGCTGACAGAGGGAACTGGGGCTTATGGGGTTGTTCAAATCCCGAGACAGCATCACCAGAGTCAAATCATTTTAGGGATTGAGGATGCTGCTGACTGGGTTTGTGAAAGTGTCAGCCAATGTCTGCCTGCACACGGATTCACCTCAAAAAGTTTAAAATGTCCCTGAAAAGTTCACGTGTTTCAGTGAATCAGTTCCAAATGTAAAATTCACACATTGTTCAGTATAGATGAATTAATATATTTCAAGTGTTTATTTCTGGTCAGTGTTATTTATGGTGGCTTATAGATAATGGAAACCTAAAGTTCAGGTTTAGGAATTCAGAATAGTACTGAAAATCAATGAATTTATTTTAATCAAATAAGTGTTACAGCATGACCAACACAATTATGGGAAAGACTGCTGATTTGATAGTTTTCCAGCAGAAGCTCATTAACATTCTCCTCAAGGAGAGTAAGCTACAACAGGTCACTGATAAAGAAGCTGTCTATTCAAGGGTTGAAGGAGAAAGTTGAGTGTTAGGAAAAAATCTCCATATTTCTCAATAAGTTTTCTTTTTCTCACAATGTTTTTCCTCTGTCCACCTCCCCGGTTGTCTTTGCAGGACAGTGACATTCAGAAGAAGATTGACCATGAGATCCGGATGCGAGATGGAGCCTGCAAGTTGCTGGCTGCTTGCTCACAGCGAGACCAAGCCTTGGAGGCAGCAAAGAGCCTGCAGACGTGCAGCACTCGCATCATGGCCTACATGTCGGAGCTGCAGAGGATGAAGGAAGCTCAGGTCATGCAGAATGTCCCACGCAGGTCCTCGGATGCCGGCCCGATGGACGATAGACTTCCCTGCAAAGGAAAAGTGGCAATCTCAGGCATGTAAAAAAAAAAATTAAAATGAAAGAAAGTAAAGCAAACTGCATATCTATTGTCTGTGATAGCGCAAACAGTGACTGAAAGCTGCATAGACACGGGGACAGAAACACCTACACACACACACGCGCGCACACACGCACACACACGCACACACACGCACAGATACCAGCTGGACAGGAGAGGTGATTAACATTTTTGTGGTCTAATCCGCTGTCTGTTGCTATTCCAGATCTTCGGATCCCTCTTATGTGGAAAGACACGGAGTACTTCAAGAACAAAGGAGGTGAGGAGTCACCTCGTGTGTGTGTACATGCATGCGTGTGTGTGTGAGTGCGTGTGTGTGGGTGTGCGTGTGTGTGTGTGTGTGAAGGAATTTTTTCAGTTGGACTGTGAAAGATTTACATCTGTAGGATTTATTAAAGATGCATGTTGGAGAGAAGTTATCTGTTGCTGGATTTGGCATGCTGTTTCACGTGACTCGAGAACAAAATGAACTTTTTTTTCTCCTTCCTCTCTGGAGAAACCTTGGATGGCAGCTTAAGATTTAACCCAGGATTTTCACTGAAGAGTATAGACAGACCATAAGGACTGGAATTTTTATTTTTTTGTCTGTGTTAGTTCCTGGAGCTGATCTTTTACAATCTTTTGCAGCTTTCGCAAAGATCTCAGTGAGCCAACAGTTCAGACATGCTGGCTTTGACTTTTGGCTCTGAGACGTTTGGACGTGCACCGACTGAACGGGGTCTGTATTAGCACAGCAGACAATATTGTGATGGAAGGCGGGGAGAAGCTGCTGTGGATCAGTTGCATTTTTGTTTCATTTAAAATTCACTGACACACAGCAAATCTAATGACTGTTATAGTTAAATTGCCTATTTTCCATCTCACCAACTGGATAGAGCTAATTTGGGTTAACTCCTGTGCAGTCATTATAATATTTTCTAGTGCTCAGTTATTCCCCTGACAGCTTATATGGAATTAATGTGAATGACCTTCGCATACAAATGAAGCGAGTTAAGAAAACAGTATTCTCAGGACATTACATTTTTATTTATAGGCACATGGAGCTTAACTGGTAAAAATCTGAAAATGTGGCATTCTATTGCATTCATCCCCGTTCACGCTGATCCGCCAAACTAAAACGATGTGAAACCAATTGTCCGCAGAAAACCTCTTTGAGGCTGCAAAAGACTTGAGTCTGTCCAGCAGGCCAGCAACCCAATACAGCCATATCTACAAAGGAATAGTGTAGATTAAACCCTGTTGATTTCAAAGTTGATCCAATAATGTTGCAAGACTTAAAAATTTCACTGATGCCAACGTCCATTCTGATCGAGGTTCAGTTTTTTCTTTTTTATTATTTTGCAAAGAAGGATGGGAAAAGACATCAGCTTCTGGATATTACGGAGATTTGATGAAGCAATAATTTTGGATTTTTATTAGCACAGCATTCTGAAAGTAATGGTCGTTTTCTTTCTACTTCGCAATCATGCACTACTTTTGTGCTGGTGTGGTGCAAAAAAAATTATCTGAAGAAAATACAATGGAGAAAAAGTAAGAAAATGTGAAAAGGTTGAAGGCATCTCAATATGACCCTGTAGACGCCTGGAGTGGCTGTTAGCCACAGAGACATTAAAGGGGTGCTACTTTACGTTTAACAATGTTCCTGTTAGTGGTCCAGTTTACCTATTGACAGGCATGATTGCTGAACTGAGACTAACAACAGAGGAGTTTGTTAGACCTCTAGCAGCATCGAGTTCTCTGTCACGCTTTACCTGTTCAGGTTAAGTGCTCTGTCTACAGCAAACTCCTGGCATCAACGCTTTCCTCCAATTCTTCTCTCACAAACGTGAAGGGAGAGGTTGAAGCTGAAGTGAATTGAGTGAAAAGATGAAAATGAGTTAAAGCTTTGTGAATGTGTGAACATAGTTTCTCACATTTCTCCCTTTCCTCTGTCCCGTTGTAGAGCTTCATCGATGTGCTGTGTTCTGCCTGCTGCAGCTGGGAGGAGAGATCTTCGACACGGACATGGTGATAGTGGACCGGACGCTCACAGATATCTGCTTTGATAACACCATCGTCTTGTAAGCTATCTGCCCGTTCTGTTTTTACAACACTCTATCAGTATGTCAGTCCGTGGTTCAAGTGTTCAGCCTGTGCAAATTTTAGTAAAATTTAGAATTCAAAACAATGCACTACTTTGGAAAGAACAGGCAACACTTAAAACAGGCATTCATCTTGAAAGACTTGCAGCTGCGATTGAAGCAAAAATATTGCTACAAAGTATGTAGGAGTATTTCGTTGCAAAATATTAGCAATATTTGTACAAAAACATAATATTCAATGTATTGCCTTATATATAGCAGTCTTGTGTTGCTCTATTATGCAAAACTACTTTAGATTGGGTAATGCTGTAGGTGGTGGCTAAATTGTCACAAAATGTGAATAAGCTTCAGGGATATGAAACATTTAGAAATACACTGTACATTGCACTTACATTGCTAGCAACTGTGTTCATTTTCACACAGTACATGTGACAAACTGTACGGTTGTATCCTTGCGCAGTAGTGAAGCCAGTCCAAGCTTTGAGCTCCGAGTTGAGCTCTATAGCTGCTGCTCAGAGGACGACTACTCTGCCGGAAGCACGCCCAGAAAACTGGCCAGCAAGTTGAGCTCCTCGCTGGGCCGATCAGCGGGAAAGAAGCTCAGAGCGGCGATGGAGCCTGGAGCTTGTAGTCCTGTTAGTAACGGAGGGGCGGCTCCTCTCCTACTGCCGGTTCCCTCTGTGCCGTGAGTTCGGGTTACGCTTCTGCATGTTTTTCTTTCATTGTTTTGTACGACATAATATAAAAATGCTGTTTGTCCATCTTTTGTTGGTTGTCGACAGGGGCCCGAAGTACCACCTCTTAGCTCACACCACCCTGTCGCTGTCACACGTCCAGGACAGCTTTCGCACGCATGACCTCACTATTTCAGGCAACGGTGAGTGGCAGCCTCCATCAATCTGCGCCCTCGCCGGCTCTCTGCTCCCACCGCCAGATCGGCCATCTGTCTGCTCTTTGTCCTGCTGCCACTCGTCTGCGTCTCCCGTCTCTTGCTCACGCTCTCGTCATTTTCTGTAAACCGCCGCGTGTCTCCTCCACCTGCTTCTCCGCGTTGATTTCTGACATGTGTCGATCAACAAGGTCGGCGTAAATAAAAGTTCTGCAAGTGGGGAAGGGGCCGGGGGTTACTGCTGCGTAAAACTGCAATGATGGAGCCTAACAAGGGCCCAGGCCCAGAGACAGACGTTGGCTCTTGTATTTTATTCATTGGTCCCCTCAGCACGTTGTAAAGTTTCATAGCTGCATTTCATGTGCAGCCTCAGCAGCTGCCCGTCTCTTAATCCCAAGTGCTTCTCTCTGTCCTCTAATGCATGAGTGGGGCCTTAGGAGAACGTCTCTTTATGCGCATGCAAATAATTTGAGTTATTTGCATGCGAAGCTTGAAAGCAGTGTTGAAAAATATTGTGATTAACTTTGATTCTTTATGCTCTTGTCCTTCAGAGGAATGCTCCTACTGGCTGCCTCTCTACGGCAGCATGTGTTGCCGCCTCGCAGCTCAGCCGCACTGCATGACCCAGCAGATGATGGGCGGATGGTTGAAAGTTAAGGCAAGTTGGGCCACTGTGTTTGCACACTAATTCGAGCTCGTCGTTAAAGGGGTTTGTTAGCTTTCCGTCGTTTTTCTCCCTTTGTCTCTGGCTCAACTCATTACCCCTCTTCGTGTTTGCAGCAGTGTGGAGGTGATCCTAAGACATGGACAAAAGTCTATGCCGTTCTAAAAGCAACAAGCCTGTTCTGCTACCAGCGACAGGAGGATGTGGACGCCAACGTCGAGCCTTCTTTGACCATCGGCATCAACAAGGTGAGCCAATGAGCAGCTTAGGAGCTTGTGAGAAACATCTAAAATGAGAGAAAATAACAGGTTCAATATTCAGCCTCACGGAACCCACAGCTGGATTTTTTTTATTATTATTTCACAACACCTAAGGTGCAAGCAGAATTGATGGTAAAGTTTTTGGACTCCTGTCAAGTACATCCCAACCCAACCGGGAGAACCTGGTACTTAGATATAAATAAGAAGGTAGCTGTTTACTTGGTAACTGGTGTTCCCTCGAGCAAGAAGCCCTTATCTGCCCCGGATGAGCTGTCAAGCGGTCAACGCTGGCTGTTTCTCAGCGTCTGAGCTGTAACAGCTCAGACACTGAGCTTAGGAGGATTTAGAGAGTTGTAAAATATCAACTATAGTTGCCTCTTCACTTACTAAAAATCCTGATTAGTTGGTCCTGAAGCTAACAGGTAATCCCAGAGATGGGAGGCTTGCAAGACATAAACATTCGGCTATTTTGAAATATTTATGGTTGCAATGAACACAAGAGCACCACGCTATGAAAACTAAAAGAGCCCAAACGATCCACTTTTATTAAGGTAACTCTGTTTTAAAAATGTCACTTGGCAAACTACAATGTCTGTTAAGCAGCAGATTGCAAAACTAAAAAACCCGACCCAATTAATATCTATTTGTTATTCTTGTGGTAACCTATAAAAAAGTTACAATATTCACCAATATAATGTTTACGTGTAAATAAGTAATCATTGTGCAAGAATACAAGACATATGCCTACTTAATCTACATAATAATATAACCGAACCTCACTTAGAAAGGCTGAATGCCATTAAGGGTGGCTGAAAACAGAGCTTTACTAATTAAACAGGCTTAACATCCCTAATTACATCTGTTTATTGTGTTTCTCTCTGTGGAATCCCTTGAAGAAAAAATGTCCATCTCCATCAAATATAAGAATCATATAATTTCTGATTCGATTTATGATCCAATACTCTTCCAGGATCAAAGTGTCAGTGACTCAGTCATCTCAGGCTTTTTTCCTTTTTCTGTCTGAATCTCAGCACACAACTACCCCAAAGCAAGGTCAGCCCACGTCTGAGCAAACCTCTGGCAGAAAAGGAATCAAGCGTTGCGAAAACATAAACGGCACAACACTGCCATCTAGTGGTTACGAGCACATCGGGGGGGAGGGCCAAACAGATGAAGGATGTGGGAATTGGGAGTTTGCTCTTTTTGTTGGATAATTGCTGATGGGACTAATTGCTATCTTTATTAATGAGGGCTTAATTTCAATGGGGGACTTCCATTTACAACCGCTGTAATGAACAGCTGCTGCGACAAGCAATTTGGATTAATCAGAACAGAAGCGCCGCTGTCCTGCTCCCATCTGCGGGCATTTTGCGGCAGACCTTTTCAAGTGCCGTTTTTGTTCCAGGAGACCAGGATACGCGCATCAGAGAAGGACCCCCACAGTAAGGGTCAGAACATTTGCATCAGCAACCGATACGGAGGGGAGGAGGTCACGCACACTCTGAGCACGGAGAGCCGGGAGGACACGCACAGCTGGATGGAGGCCTTCTGGCAGCATTTCTATGACATGAGTAAGGGAATGTTTTACCTTTACAGAAGTCACCTGAAGAGAGCCAAAGAAGCACTAAGAGGAGTGTTTTAACATTTTTGTTTCTCCCTAAACAGGTCAATGGAAGCAGTGCTGCGATGATTTAATGAAAATTGAACTTCCCTCTCCGAGAAAACCAGCTCCTGTCACACCAAAACAGGGCTCACTTTACCATGAAATGGGTAAGTCCTTACCGGTGCTGGAGATATAGCCTAATAGGCACATTTAGTTTGTTTTAATTTATATCAGAAAGACAGAATAAAGAGAACGCTCGCTGCGCCTGCACTGCATGTGACTGTGTGTGTTCTTAAATTATTGGGTGGATGTGCATGAAACACACTGCCATGATTAGATTTTCCCTCTGCAGTAGCTCTAACGTACACTCTGCTTTGCGTCTCTGTTCTGTAGATTGAAGAGGTCTTATCTCTGATGCGTGACTCACTCTGTCTTCTTTTTGTTCCTCTTTCACTTTTTTTCTCTGTGCTCTGTGATCCTCTGGTTTATGCTGTTCTGTTCTTCCTTATTTATATTTTTTTATATTCTACCCATTTTTCATCCACTTTTATTGCAAATTTCAATTTCAAACATCATCCTTGATTCATATTTTTTTTCCATATTCTTTTCTTGCCTGACCTTTAAACATAAATGACCCTTCTTTACATATTTTTACCATAACCATTCACACACTTTGAACCTGTATTCTCTCTCTTACTCACCTCCTCTCCTCTCCACTCTCACTCGTTCTGTCTTACCAACCCTCCTCATGGTTTTCTTAACCCCCTCCTGGCAGCCCCTCTTTCAGCGCCCTCCTGTGAGGGTCTTCTGCTGCAGGATAACGCTGTGTCTGCCGAGATTCGTGCTCTGCTCTCGTCCTATTACAATGACAGGTGAAGTAGCAGCTGCAGGGTTTTTGCATAAACTGTGTTGCGGTCTTCAAAAGGAGGTGATGAGGCTCCGCTCAGATCTGGCATTAACATACGCTCTGACCGATCAGATGTCGGTTGCCTGCCTTACATGCACACAAACGGGACATTAAGAGGAAGGTGAAGCTTTTGGAACATCAAAGAATAACATTCAGTCACCTTAATAATTTTATTTCTGCAGTTTACCTGAGTCACATTTGCTGTATAACGTTTTTTCTGTTTCTTAGTATATGTGATATGGAAATAAAAATGGGAATATTAAATGGTGTGATTTTAGAAAGCTCAGCATTAATTTACAGACACTAAAGATTTTAAACTTACAAGAATTCCAACAAGGAGTTTTTTTTGTCAACATTTAAATGAAAATAATTGTAATTTTAGAGTATTTTTAGTACGCGCAGATAGCTTTTATATTATATTTTATATTAGTAGACTAACTCTGGAATTTGAAGGGAGTCATGTCATATTAGTAATTGTTTCCTTCAGTGTCTCTCGTGGCATTTAGTTAAGCAGTCTCAAACCCAGAGTAATACCGGTGAGGGTCCAATAAGGGTCAGCTTCACTCAGACAAAGTAATGATGATGCAAAACATTAACAGAACATTTTTAAAAGCTGTGTTTCTACACACCCTGATAGAAAGATTTGAATGCAGTGTAAGAAATTAATTAGAAAAACATCTTTGTGACTTTGCCTAATTTGAAATAAAATCCGAAAAAGCTTTTGTTTTGTAAAAACAACAAACACTTTGACTGGTTTCTTACACGGTTTTTTACTTGTTCATCCAAACCCAGTTTAAAAACTGTCTCAGACTAAAATTTACGCAACATAAATTGACAATGACCTTACATCGTCATGGAATTCCCATTCAAGTGGATAATTGCGTTAACAATATATTGATCTGCAGTACTTTGTGGAATATTTGTCAAATAATAATCTAAAATGTCAAAGTATTTCAGTGGGATTTTTGGTGAATTGCAAATAATTTGCGAGGCGGAAGAAAAAATACACATTGCCTTCACATTTATTTTTAAAAATGGAAATGTATCATTTGTATCATTTCACCAATTACTAAATGGAGTCGATCTGAATGCAATTCAAATATACATGTAGCTGTTCTGTTAAGGCTTTCAAAATTTATTTAAAATAAAACATAAGATATTTGAAGTAGATAATTGAATATTGAGTAGTAGATGTCTGGGATACAGTACAGTATCCTGACATATCTTTTCTATGAATTTGTGTTTTTCAAAGTTTGTGTTCAGCCAGCATCCAGATAGATAATTGAAGTGCAGGGTGAGAGTCATGGAGTGGTTGAAACTAACAGACTCTGCACATCACCCTAAATGCACCTTCCTGATTTATTTCTCAGTGTAACATGGTGGCGACAGCATCATATTGTAGGGTGTCTCCCCATTAACAGTGTGTAGAGTTGCTGATACGATTGATGCAGCTAAATACAACCATAAACATACAGACAGCTGGAGTGGAATTAATTAGATTACAGCATATTCACATGCTGGAATGGTCCAGTCAAAGTTCAGACCTAAATGTATCTCTCCATCCTATTTGACTGAGCTTAAATTATTTTGGAAAGAAAAATGGACATACCTCATTAAACTCAGCATTTTGACTATAAACTCAGAATACAATCTTCCACAGCACAGTTATGTGCTACTTTGTGTTTACCGTCCATAAAAATTCCAATAAATACGTTGCTGTTTGTGGTTGCTATGTTGCAAAAGCTGAAAATTCTACTTCCCAACGTCTTGATTAATTTTGCTGCTTTTGTTCTGCAGTTATTGAGTCATCTGATGACCTCAGCAGCACCGTGTCCGACATCCTGGCCCGGAGAATGCAAGAGCTGGAGCTCCGCAGCCAGCTGGGCACGTCTCCCACCTGGATGTCTGTGTTTGAGGAGAACAGTCCGAAAAGCACTGGCTTCCCTGTCCGTCCGTTTACCTCCCGCCTGTCTGGCCACAGCCCTCACTCTCCTCATCGCCTTCCCTCTCGGAGCCCCGCGAGCCCGCACCGCTGCCCGCAGCTGGGTCTGCTCTCCTCTGACGCGAGCCTGACGTCGGACAGTGACAGCCATTGCAGCACCAGCCCATGCTCTCACCGCCACGGCTGGCCTGAGCCGTCGTCAAACTTCTCGCTTTTGTCCTCCTCGCCCTCCCGCCTGAGGCCACGCACTCTCTCGCTGGACGCAAAGCTCAGCACCCTCCGGGGGCGAGGGTACGGAGGCGGAGGGGCCTTCCAGTGCTCCTGCCAGCCTCCTTCCTCATCTCTGCTTGCGCCTCACCCCGTCTCCTCCCGCTCGCCTCTGTCGCAGCGCAGCACGCAGACCACGCTGTCCTGCTCCAGCTCCACCTCCAGCAGCAGCTCCAGCAACAGCGAGGGCAGCCACAGCCCCGAGTCGTCAGAGGGGGCTCCGTTCTCCAGGCCCTCACCGGCTCGACGCAGCCTGAGAAACCTACGGGCCAAGCTCGATCCCCGTAACTGGCTGCAGAGTCAGGTGTGAACTTATTCCCCAATGGACGTTTTTTTTTTTTTTTTTTTTGCTTGTTTGTTTGTTTAAACATACACATTAACAAGCTTGTTATGTGAACAAAACTCAAGGATGTGTGCAGCTGCCTTTTACAGGAAATGGTGGCTTAGAGAAGACATGCGTGGGTCAAACTGGAAAATTAGTTTGTTTGTTTTTTAACCCAGAAGATGGTGACAATCACTGCAGGAGCTCCTGGGTTCCCAGTTTATAGGTTGGGAGACAATGTGTTTGCTTTCAGAAATTACATTGATGATGCTGCTTTGGAGAGAGTAAACAAAAAGCTAAAGAATTGCTTAGATACGCTGCACACTGTTCAAACTCTTAATGTGATCTTGAAACTGGAAAATATGTTATTTTCCCCCTTTTCCCATCCTCACCATCAATTGAAACATCATTTTAAGGTAAAATCTCTCTGGTTGTCCCAGTCATACTTTACCTGAATGCAATTTATTATGTTATAAAATGTGAAGTGTTTCTGCTGCGGGGGGTCTGTGACTTGGAGCAAAAGAGCACTTCACAGGAAAGATTTATATATTTATGATTTTATTAACAGATACACATGGTAAAGCACAGGTGGTGGCAGCATCCTGGTGTGGGGAAATGTTTCTTTAGCAGGGACAACAGGCTGCAAAAAGACTTGAGTGGAGGCTCACCTTACTTTTCAGGAGAACGATGACCTTAGAAATACAGTGGGAGCTACAGTTTGTTATTCAGGGACTACAAGGTGAAAGATTTTGAACTACATACCCCGTTTGTGCAGTTTTGCTCCCCAGCGATTCTGCTCATTAGGCTGATGAGATGTCAACGTTTGCTGCCTGTTCTGTGACTCCTGCTTCAGTGTACTGACTTATTTACACACCAGAAGAGTCTTTTAAAACCGCTATGCAGCATTTTGTTCTATTGGTTAGATGTTGAACTACCTGTGATCATACTAACGGTGAATTTGGGGAAGTTAAATGCAGGTATTTATATTTACTGTATTGGTTCTGACTGACATTTTCAGAATTGAAAGAATTAACTCTTTGCTTTATCTGCACATCACTGGAGGGCTGCCATCAGAACCAAGTGATTGTAGTCGAAGTAAAGTATTAATAGAAAACCTCAATCCAAACTCAATGTCATGCTGCACTGGCACTCTTGCAGTATATTGCATGGTTTCGGTGTGGCGTTTCCTGCTTGTGAGTCTAAGGGTAAAATCCAAAATAAGCCACGACTCCATTAATGAAAATCTTTAGATGTCGGCTCCGTTTTGGAAACTTTTTTCTTCTACATACCAGCTACAGGATTCTAAGTGCAGACGTCTCGTCACATTTCCACCCCTACATTTTTCTTAACTGCAATTGTTCTCACCATTTCTTTTTTTTTGTTTTGTTTTTACATGTTTTGAATTAACCAAATTTCAAATGGGAGTTTATGACTATCGGTGAATCCCTGTTTATTTATTTGTTTTCCCACATGTCTGTCACTCATTGTGGGCTCGTATTTACTGATATGTGTCCAACAAGCATTTGTTACTGTAAATTATTTTGTAAGTTAACAGATAAACCTCTCTCTGTCGTTTTGTTACATAGCTGATTTTATAAATGCAACTGTACAGATGTGTGATGATCAGAAGCTTAACAGATAATGTGCAAATCTTTGTTAATAACGATTAACACTGTTAAGAGTCTCCCTCTTTTGCAGGTTCTGTGTCCCACATATACAGCATCTGTAAAAGGTTGAGTTTAAAATGAGAAATGTCACATTTAAATAATATAACGTTAATTAAAATAAATGTTTATAGTTTTAAAACTATCACAACTTTACGCATCTGTATTTGTCATTCAAAAATACATATGCATGGTAGTAGCAGCATCATGCTGTGGGCATGCTTTTTCTCTCAGCAGGGAAAAGAGGAAGATGATCAATTAATGGGAAAATTGAATGCTGAATCAAAGACTTTTCGTCCTATTGGATAATGTTCCTGAACGTACAGCATCTGGATTTTTCTATTTAGTACACAGATTAACATAAAAAGTGGCGGTAGCAGCATCTTTCTGTGGGACTGGTTTCTGTTGGCAGGAACCATTCCCAAGATTCCCCTTTAATGAAGCAGATTAAAGGGGAATCTTGATTGAAACTATGTTAGAGGTTGCAAAAGAGTTTAGGTTTGGAGCAGCGGTTCTCCTCTCAGAGTTCCCACACAGTCTGGGAAATGTAGAGCTTGATCTAAATACTTTCCATGTCTGGATATGTTTGATAAAGCAACAATGTCATGCACCATTCTATCCATCTGCAGTATTTATCTGTTTATCCATCCAATTATTCATGCATCCATAATTACTTAGTGGGAACGTGTAAAATGAAGTGTAATCTATCAATCTAATTAGCCAAAATGCATCTGGGAGTTTTATAATTAGAAAATTAGAACATGAAAAATGTACTGTAGGTCTGACCTCTCCACACAACATTAGCCATGCAATACTGTGGTAAAGGTCAAAGCATACTTGTGTTAAAATGAACCTCATTTGGGAATCAGTAGCAGTTTTTAATGTTCACAAATGCTCCCTCGCCAATCTAAAATTCAATTGCTTTGCAAAAAAAAAGTACCGGTATTTTCTACATAGCAAAGCTAGGAAGAGACATACCCCAAAAGATTCACGGCTGCAATTAAAGCAAAAGGTGGTTATAGAATGTACTGTATAGCAGTGTGGACTACAATAACAAATTTAACTTTTGATCAGTCATATGAAATCATAAAACATGCTAACGATTGAAGTAGTAATGTGTCAAAAATGGAAAGAAAAGGTTAACACTGAAGGACATTTTTGCAATGCAGTGGGCATTAAAATTCAAATCTAACCTTCGTAGTCATCTGCGTCACCCTTTGCATCTTTATACGAGAGCTTTCCACAGAAACTTTGCCCTCAGTACTTCATCAATCAGTTGTTTGGTCAAATGCTTCAAATCCCAATAGAGATGCCCACTAATATAGTCGGGCTGAGCAAAGACTTTATTGTCAAGAGATTTCATAGCAAAGCCATAGATTAATAATCAACAGTACAAAGCACAATTACAAACATAGGAGGTAGTCACTGTTGGGTCTTCACTGCGGACTGCATAGAGAAAAGCTATGGCCATGGTGACTGAAATGTCACAGAGAAGAACCCAAAGCTCCCTGTTTTCTGTTTGTAGTGCACAGCTGTACTATCGTTGTGCTATTATAAGTTCACATTTGCTTAAAATATATATATAAAAAAAAAACACCTAAAATCATACCAACACCAACATTCACATACTGATCAATACATTACAGAATAACACTTTTAATACTTTATATTGTATACTTCATAGGAAGCTATTGACTCAAGTGAGACATTTTATATAGAGTTTGGCAATTAAATGAGTTCTGTTAAATTACATGTTTTATCATTTTAGGTCCTCCACATTGAAGCATCTTTCTGTGTGCGCTTGTGCTTCCCCCAGCTTCCGCCATCCACTCCCATTAGCAGGCACAGCGAGGGTTGGACGCCCGCAGAGCCAAACCGGACAGCGTTCTCCAGACAAGCGTAGAGAACTTTGCAGGGCACGTTCCAGCTCTGCTGATGTACGCGGACGAGAGTCGATGGAGCCGCTTTGCGCCAAAAGTGTTGTAGTGTCCTGGGAGAACTTGGTCAACCTGGTGGATGTAACAGTTTTCAGCTTTGGGAACAATTTATAGATTGAAACACTGAAAATGCCTTTTTTTTTAAAAAAATTTATTTTTACTATAAAACACTTCTAGGAGGGATTACGCACTTGCTTCCTGAACTAACTGGCTTCGAAACAGCATAATTCCTTTGAATCAGTATCAAAGCAGCAGTCAAACACTTTAAATGTACATCTGCTAGCATGTAAACACAAAAACAAGACATGATGTGTTTTAGTGTTACCTGCTCGCTGTCCACCAGCCCAATGAGACGCTCGCAGCTGCTGATGTAATCGCTGACCTGGCTGTAGGGCAGCCAGTCAATCATGGCGCCGTCGTACACAGCGTCTCCGCTGAACAGCAGCTTATTGTGGCGGTCGTGGAGGCAGATGCTGCCCCGAGAGTGACCCGGCATGTGAAGCACCGTCAGCTGTCTGTCACCGAGGTTAATAACATCGCCTAGACAGGAGGAGGAGAGAGAGATGTTCAAGTTATTGATGCACAGGCATAACTCTACAGCAGGAGCAGCTTACAACTCAAAGGGTATTGATGCCCCTTGAACTTTGTCACATTGCAGACACAAATTTCAATGCGTGTCGGAGTTTTATGTGAGAGATTCACAGAAAGTGCTGCGTGATTGTGAAGTACAATAAAAATGATACAGGGTTTTCAAATTTATATGCACATAAAAATAAAAATGAAAAAAAAAAATGCAACAAGCACTTGAATTCAACATCTGAAAGTTTTGTCAGTGAACTTTCAGATTTAGTCAGTCTGAACTTTGACCTGTCCATTCAAACACATGACTATGATTTGATCCAAACCAGGATTATGCAAGGTTTCTGATTCAAAGAGCCATTTTCACCCCCTTGCTTTTCTAATTCAAATCTATCCAAAGCCACAAAAGATACATTGCTAATGAAATTAGTTTTTTCTACTGAATAAAATAGAATTATGCAGGCTACTGAAAAGACATAAGAAATCAAAACATAAGAGGATGTTGGCAATTCCACTTATCTGCTTTCTTTTTTCAAGCAATGTTAATTTTCTGTGGGTTTTTGGAGAAAGTCTTCATAAACCACTATACAAATGCAGTCCAATTATCTTTTTAATATTGTCTTTTGCAGTGTTGAGCACACTTACACGCACATAGGCAGCCCAACCCTGTTTTGTTTAATATAGGGCTTCAGTGTATGTAAAACAAATCATTAGACAGTTATATAAGCATGCTATTTAATTATAATTTTTAAAGTCTCTATTCATTTTGGTCAAAATGATAAAGGAACTGAAAATTCACATGAAAAGCGGAATGCTGATCTAAACCACTGCATTCTCACTAAAATACATGAGGGTTAATGGTTGTAAATGTTAAAGAAGCTGAAGGTGGTGTGAACATATTTTGCGTTCTTGTGTATTCAGATTAAATGTCTTAAAATTTGCCTGACCCTCATGTCCCCTCTACCTCTTATCTTGTGCAGAGTCTGAAGCCTTCCGTTTGGTATTGATTTCATCCAAACCAGGTATGACTTGCACAGTTTGACAGAGGGTGAGGCTGGCATGCCATGCAATAAGATATACCAACTGCACTGCACCAAGTGGCTCTGACACAGCAGAGATTATTTTTGAATATTTACTGGCCGTATAAAAACTATACTCTGAAAGAAGAGACTATTTACTTGTAGGGAAGACCACCAAGTGATATTACAACAGTGTTTGTTCAGAACCTTACACAGATTTATTCTGCTCAATAATCGCTGATGTTGGATATCTACTTTGTGCAAATGTAAATTAAAACTGGTGGATGCTGCAACAAAGTAAACCTGAACACCAGAATTGAGGAAGTGTGCCCAGTCCCTGCTTCCATTCTTGGAAGAAACATCAAAGTGATCAACACTCTGGCTATAAATAGAGCAGATATGTAGATAAGGGAGAGAAGCTAGAAACAAAAAATGACTGATCTCTGTAGGTTTGCTTGGGTGGCTCATGAATCGGACCTGCCCAACTGATGGCATATTTGGAAAAATGGCATTGACATTTTACGGTTTACCACAATATTTTACTTGTTTCCAATGCAGAGACTGGCTGTGATAAAGCTTTGTAATAATGCTCCTTCCCACTGTTGCCTCAGACAAGTAAATCTCTGTATATGTTTAGTGCAGGTGTGAATATGTATAAATTTAACAATTCAATGTTGGACTTCTGCCAGTTTTACGGTGACTCAGGAAGGCTTTTTTCCCCCCCACCTATTTACACCGGTAAGCCAATGCTTTTCCCCCTGCATGCATCATTCCAGGTGTCTGATCTCAGTTCCGCACCCCCATCGAGAGGCTTAGCATATCCTACCCACCCTCCTGCAGGATGTGTGTGGGCTGCACAGCCTTGACTTTGTAGTGTCTCGCCCTCCATCCCGGACTGGGAGCCACGGCTATCTCCCTGTCGCTGAGCCAGGTAACCGTCTCGAAGTTGTCCCCGTTCGCCAGGGCATCGACCTCCGCGCTGTGGACGCCCACCTGTTGGAACTGATGCAGGCCCCCCGAGTGGTCGAAGTGGGCGTGGGTGGCAATCGCCAGCAGCGGGTTCTTCCTCTGCGGGTCTTTCCCGAGCAGCCCGTTGGCGTCGATGTACTCAGGTAAGCTCCTCAAGCCCAGACCCGTGTCTATGACCACGTCCTGGTGGGTGCCGCGGAGAAGCCAGATGTTGGCTCGGTTCTCCGACTGGTAGAATCGCTCCTGGATCCAGAAGAGTCCGTCTCCCAGCGACTTGTGGGCGTACCAGTCGGCTGCAGACATCCCCAGTCATGCAGTAGTCCAGGTTATCTTCAGCGGGTATTGTGCCGTCAGGGGAGGTGTTAGCAGCCTCGTAGCTGGCGGTGATATGTTGTCATTTAGGCTAATATGATGGTTGCTACAGACACACCCGTCCAAAGAAAGCGCATGCTCATTGGTCAGATGTGCGAATGACGCTTTACTCACTCTGAATACTCATTGGATGTAATTAAACCCCGCCTTCCATTGAGTCACACGAGTTAAAGCTACATTTACACATGCTGTCATAGTGATGGGAATTCCGACTCCTTTTAAGGATCCTAGCTGTTCACTAAATTCTAATTCTAACATGTAAATGTATCCAAAGTTTTTATGCTTACTGTTTTTGCCCACAATACAATCATATAAATTTCAGAGTTTATATTGTTAGAGCCAGCAATAGAAATGAACGGATGTCAGTTTTAGAAATACTTTCAAATAGTCTATAGGTCTGATCACTTATGTTTTATTATCCCACATTGCTAGTAGCTCTGAAAGCTAATGGAAAATGGTCACAATACACTTGCAAAATAAAGCTCATACTCTTTGTTTTTTTTTTTTTTATCTTTTTTTTTTTTCTTCAAAGTTTCCAGTTGAAAATACAGCAGGAATGAGCTTTAAAGTCAAATCTAGGAAGGTCAGAGGTTGTAGATCAACCCTAGTTCATTGTCTAATACCACCTCTGTATGTGTAAAACACAGGAAAGCTGCAGACTTTCTATTTATTTGGACTTATTATGGTTTGACTTACCTTAAACTAGAGGCCCATTCAGTATTTTTAAACATGTTCTTTAAATCTTTAAATACATAAAATCGAGAACAATATTATCAGCCTTTGAAGTATTATCACCAAATAAATTGCCAATTCCAAAAATCTAAAACCCACTCAACATATGATGGCACTCTCAGATCTGACCTCCAACTTCCAAATTTAGAAGAGCTGAACCATGCCCTGTATGCCTTAAAAAACAAAACATACGTCAGCTTTAGGTACACATGCAACATGTACACAGGCAGGAAATAAATGGAAAAGTCCAGACTCTCTAAAACGGAACCTTCAACTGAACGAGTTAGCAGACTAATACGGCTCGTTCACGACCGACACATCGGTGTCTTCTATTAAGTCTGTAGTTCGCACAGTCTGCACACGTTGCCACGCCGGTACACGTTAAAGTACTATAAATCTCACTAAGAGGTAGTTCTTTTACTATTTTCGCCAGATTAATTGACTAGAACGAGAGATTACTAAAACAAGCTAAATGTTGACGACAAACCAGGACTGAAAACGTGGAGGAGACTCAGTAGCAGCTAAATGGCGTTTTATATCCGTGGAACAGACGTCTAGTTTGTAATTCTGCATTCAAGGAGTTCTCTAATAACACTCAGTGAGTATTCAAACTGAATGCATTCATCTGATGTTTTACGCTATCTGCTGACTAATGCTGCATTGATGATGAAATTATCCCGAGTTGTGTGAACACGTGTTCAAGGAAGTTGACTATTGACGTGTTGCAGGTACAGGACAGACCTGCGGTCATGGCAGGCAAGGGTCGTGGGGTGGCTGCCTTTACCTTCAACATAGAAGCTCTGGGCATAGGCAGAGGCAGCATGCCAGAGGCCAGGGTGGGGCCCAGCCCGCTGTATCCAGTAAGAAACACACACACACACACACACACACATACACACACACACACACACACAGAGAGAGAGAGAGAGAGACATACAAGGAGCCCAGGATAACCTGTCAGTTTTTATTTCACTGCTAAACATCCAGAATTGTATTTACAAAGAGTGGGACGTAATCCTGTGTTTACATCAGCCCCAGGTCTATAAACACTCAAGATAGTGGAGGGAGTTTTTACATGGAACTTATAGTTCTGTTAAAGCCATGTAAACAATTTCTGAAAAAAGGATATTAGCATTTGGCTTAAATAAAGTTTATTGCCCATTGCTTGGATATTTTTCAAGCCTGTATTTCTAAAATGAATTAAATCAGTCCCTATGTTTTCCCCAAAAGATTGATAGCTATGCATAAACATGGGGCTTTAGACACTACAAATAATTGATTTTCCACCTATTTGACAGTTAAATAGATGATTAGATGTTTTAACATATATCAATCATTGGATATTCTGATAAATTGTATTCAACCCTCCTTCCAACCTTGTTGTAACTTTTAGCTAATTTGATCTTTTACATGTTTTTTTCACACTGCACAGAGTATGTTACTGTACATCAAGGTGCTAGTCCTACCCTCGAGGATATTATTAGTATTTTAGCGAGCTCTAGCTTTTTAGCTCGTTTCAGCTTATAAATCAATCTTACAGTTTAGCTTTGTAAACAGTGTTCGGCATGAATTTCTAATACCTTTTGGGCTTTTGATTTATTCTGCTGCTTCTGGCTGTTTCTTACATTTCTGCATGTCTTCTACAGTTCACTTCGGATGCTTGTGAAATTTTCACTAAAAATATTCAGCTTACAGCATTCACGCTGCATTTTTGCAGGAAATGCAAACTTTTGCAGTTGTATTTTGAGGCCCAAGTTGATAGTGAGAAACCCCTGATTTTTCCCATTTGGAATTTGAATTCCTGAAGACCTTTTTGCTAATATTTCCAGCTGCAAACTTGAAAATGTCAACTTCCTCGTAAAACTTGTAAGCATAATTAAATCTAATCAATAAAAAACAATCAAGATGTCTCAAAGGATAAAAGGTCATTTCACTTTTTTGTCTGTTTTGTGACGCAACTCAACAAAGTCATGTCGCAATACTTTCTTAAATGTCTGTACCTAGTAATTTTTTTTCCATCGTAAGAAAAAATCTCATATTCTACAGAACACAGACTTTAAACCAGTTCCACTGAAAGTTGGTGAAGATGAAGACTACATGCTGGCCCTGAAGCAGGAAATGAGAGGCACGATGCAGCGGCTGCCTCACAATGTCAAAGCACAGTCCAGCAGAGCAGGTGAGGAGCAGAGTGGTCCATTAGAGATCTGACGTCCGACAATTTCTGTAGGAAAACAATTTGGACTGCTGGAAGAGAAGCTAATGCAGCTTTTAGGGCCTCAGACACTTAATATGGGTCACATCAAGGAAAAGGGAAAGAGCATAATTCTGGCAGGATTGAGTTATAGCTGCCATCTCAGCTTGCCGTTTTAATCAGATTTCTTTGGTTTATCATTACAAGAATTTCACAGTTACTGTTTTGAGCGAGTAGTTCAGTGTTTTATTTATCAGGTGAGTTGAGCTCATGAAGCCACAGGGCCTCACTTTTTCCACCAGTGAAGCGTTGTGAACAGGAACTGAAAATGCAACTGTAAGAAATGCTGCCGACTTTTTAAATTACAGGCCTAATGGCCAAGGATCAGTAAAGGTGTGGAAAACACAGATGTATGGTATAACTTTGGAGTTATCTCAAGACAAATTGAGGTTGCTCTTGTTTTCATGAAACAGACGTGGAGAAATACACAGAGAGATACTTGAAGCAGAGACAGATAGAAGATGAGGCATGGACTCCAGGTTAGTATAGAACACCACAATGCCAAAAAATAACCACAAATTAAATAAAAAAATCACCCTGAAACAAATGCATTTATCTTTCTTGGTATTTTAGACTGGAACCTTTTTCCAAAAGAACTGATGCCCCGCAAAAAAAAACCTCGAACAAGAGGTACGTTAAAGCCGTCATGTGTTTAACAGATTTGACTTTGTGACTATAACATGGACGTCTTTTTATATATTTCACTATTTCAGTCACTAAGAATAAAAAGAGTGAAAAAGGTTCAAGCAAAGAGGCAGCGGATGTTCTTAGCAAATTAGATGTGAGTTTCTTCTCTTTTCCTTATGTTTACCTACTGAGAGCTTACTGCACATGCCAAGATTGTTTATTGCTTTTTTTGTGGGCTCTGAATTTGTGCAGTGTTCACAAAAAAGCTAAAAAATGTAAAGTTTCACCATTTATATATTTCACTGTTTTTATAATATAGATTATAGGCATCATAGCAAATTTGTTTGTCGCACTTTAAAGTTATTTATGTTGTAAACCATTTTAAAACCCACATATTCACTTTTACATTATGCTCCTCATTGTGTCGATTTAACACAGAAAATCCCGGTGAGACATTGAAGTTTGCAGCTACGATGTACCAGAATGTGAAAAGGGTTACTTTTGAAAAAAAGAAAGATATTCTCGAGTCTCAGTCAGGTATGTTGACATGACAGGAACTGGAAAAGAAAGATGACGGAAATGCTGGAAAGTCAGACGATGAGCCAGAGAAGAAAACAAAAAACGAGGACGAGGAAGAAATAGAGGAGGAAGAATATGAGGAAGAAGACCTCGAAGAGGTAAATGAAGAGCTAATTTGAAAACATTTTACTTCATGTAATGCCTGAGTTTACTGTTGCGTTTGCTTCTGTGTAGGACAACGACTACATTGAGAGCTATTTTGACAACGGCGAAGATTTTGCTGCCGACAGTGACGACAACATGGACGGAGAAGCAACATACTGAAGTTAACACTTCTCGCAGAGCGGTTCTTTATTTTCTGCTACAGATTTTCTCTGAACAACATTGTAAATAAGAGTGTGTGAAATTTTTCAGAAGGAAATAATGTATTGAAAATATATTTATTTATTTTCCAAGCTGGACCACAGTTTAAAGGCACATACTGTCAATTATGCTTTGTCAAAGAAAATCAAGATAACACTGTGATGAAATAAAAGGGCTATAGCAAGGTCTAAAAGTTCACATGATTACAAGTCAAAACATGTTCCCGACAAGCTCCAGTTTTCAATGGGAACTATGGGGTGGTTCTCAATAGCCAGCAGAAAATAGAATCAAGGTTTCAACTGGAATTTCAATACTGATGGCAAAACTAAAGCTGCTTTCACAATAAATTAATCCTAATCAACCACAGTGGAAGCAGTCTACCTCTGAAAAACAGTAAGTGGTTTAGTTCCGTTGTTTTTGAAAAAAAAAAAAAAAAGATTTATAAAAAATGTTGCAATACATCAACATTTGAAGACATAGCCACTGATTTATCATGGAATAAATATAAGGAAAATAATGCATCTAATTTTTTTAAAACATATATTCCTTTACAGCTGGCTTGAATGCACCAGTATAAATTACAAAGAAAAACATGTAATTCCTACTGGGTACAACAGCTGACCTACCACTCCAATGTGAGGTTAGTTTCAGCCCTTCAATGCTCCTAGTTTCAAAAGCATCTAAATGAATAGACTGAAACAGAAATTATTGCAACACTACCCATTTACCAGCCTTTACTGTTTTCTGTCGATCCCAGCAAGTCCTATTAAACTATTTTAATCAATATAAGACCTTTTGAAAATGGGAAAAATATTAATTCACTTAGTTTATGACATGTGGGAATCAAAGTTCTGCTATGTTTTCTCAGGCAATGACTCAACAGCATTGGCCTCGTCTGCACCGCCTCCCTGTGGGTTTATTTGGCCCGCCAGTTTACGTCCCTCCACAGGATCTCCGTCTTTGCTGTCAACGTCCAAAGTTTTACTTTTCAGCTGTTCCTGTTGCGCGTCACCATTGATCTGGATAGGCGCGCCGTGATGGCTAACCTCGGCTTTCACGAGAACCTCATAGTAGAGCAGATAAAACACAGGTGTGATGATGCCGACAAACAGCATGATGGCCACGGCCGTCCACCATCTCATGCCCCAGTCCGCTCCGTAGTAGGGGTCCTTTCTCTGCGCTGGTTTATACTCCGCCTCTCCCAGCAGCGGCTGCTGCAAGGTCAAGGACGACACGACCTCGCTGAGGCTGCTCCGGGACGGGCCCGTGGATTTCACCAGCTGCTCAATGTCCTTGTCCTTCTCCAGGAGGAATCCTTCAACGCTATCTGTGGAAGAACAGGAGTCCGTGGAGGACTCTGTGGGGAGAGGCGCGGCGGGTGAAATCTGGGCAACTCGTCTGACCCCGGTGGGCGAGACGGGTTTGGGAGGACCGGCGTTGTGAGTCTCTGTGAGCACACTGAAACGCCTCACGGGAATTTTTATAGAACGTAGAGCGAAGAAGTCCTGTTCTGTCAGGAGGTTGTTGACTCGTTTAATGTCCGCCACCTACAAGACAAAAATCATTTAATAGCATCTTATACTCTACATTAGTGGGGGGGGGGGGTTAATATGTAAACAGTTTAACACAGGAGAAAACATTTGATATATTTAATGCAGGATGCCAAAAACTGCACCTAACACTTCAGCTAGGTATTGGTAACAGCTTCCTGCTTATATCAGCATAATTCCTTTTTGAGGACAGACTAAATCTATTGAAATCGAAGGGCAAAAATTTAAACAAGATTCTTTTTCCTTATTCCCCCCCATCATGCTGGTCAGGCTCTTGCTCACACAGCTGCTTTGCTTATGCTGCAAAATTATCCAATACTTCTGTGCTCAGATGGCTGCAAGCTTCCAGGACATAATTGGAATGTCTGTGGCAGGCTTTTACACAAACAGCACCGCATTTTCAGAACATCATAATTTTCATTTTGGCTCGCAAGACAATACATAAGGGGCTGCGCGAGAAGCTCAAGCCTCTGTGTGGTTTATAGTGTAGTGTCTATTTTGGAATAAGGGAACAGTTAACAAAACAATGTAGCTTAATATTTGCAGACAACACTGAGCTCAGTAAGCACACCCTTTTCAGTTCTTTTTAAATGTATTATTAGCTACTTAACAGTAGAATTTTCTTTCATTTAAGGGAATGACTAGTTTCATTTTGAATGAAATCAGCCATGAATTACACAAAACATTTTCTACTTCAGACTGTTGATTAAACTGGAACAAGGTGAGTGATGAAAGTACAAACATGTAGCTGCAGTTATGCAAATTCAGCCATGCAAAACAAACCCAACTCAGCTGGGGTAAAGCCAGAGCGTCACACTTCTTAATTTCTTCAAAACAAAATAAAAGTAAGCTTCACCATCTTCACCACATAATGTGTATGTTCACTCTGAGATTAGAGAGAGACTATAATTCCATATTTTGGTGACACTTTATTTGACAGGTCGTGAATAAGACTGTCATGACACCGTCATAAACATGACATAACACCTGTCATGAACATGAGTAAGTCTTCATGAATATTTATGACAGTTGTCATAAAGTGTCATTTGGTAAATCATGACACTTTTAGTACAAAGTTGACATTACTTGACATTAACCTAGAAATCATGATACGACATAAATTTGTTATAAAAGTATTACTGATGAAACTTTGAAAATGATGTAGCTTTATGTTATTAAAGCTAAAGTTTAATCTGTAATCCTTTTATAACACATTTATGTCAGCTCATGATTTCTTGGTTAATGTCAAGTTGTCATAAGACATTTTGAATGTCAACTTTGCATTAAAAGTATCATGATTTACCGAATGACACTTTATGACAACAGTCATAAATATTCATGAAGACTTACTCATGTTCATGATAGGTGTTATGTCATGTTTATGACGGTGTCATGACAGTCTTATTCACATCCCGTCAAATAAAGCGTTACCCATATTTCTTTCAAAAACATTCTACGAATTAGATATCTTAAGTCTGAACTCATCCAGTAACTGTCACATTTTGCTACAAATTGAGAGGGAGAGGACAGTTCTGTATGCTTAAAAATGGTTAAAAGAAAAAAAAAAAGGACATACTGAGCAGTGGTACTGCAGGGCAATGCTGTTCAGGGTGTCGCCCTCCTGGACGTCTCTGCTAAGGTAGATGATGTCATCCAGTCGCTCCTTGGACGTGCTCTTCCGCAGCCTCTCCTTACCCCGTGATCGGAGCTCAAAGCTTTCTCCATCCTCCTCTGACAGGTCGTTTTCTGAGCCGTTGGTCCCAAACAGGTAGGCATGGCCGCCATTGGCCGGCTGCACCATGGTGGCTGATTGGAACCCATAGTGTTGACTTCTACTGGACATTTTCCTCACTCTGAGAAAAAGAGTACAGATGCCTTACTTCCATATATATTTAGTTAACACATATCCAGATGATTCACTAACACTGCTTTAGAGAAGGTGATGGATTAAAAGAATCTTAAAATTATGAAAAAGTTATTTGTTCACACAGCATGCAGAAGCACATTTGTGCAAAAACAATTCAACAGATATGACAAAACATTTTTACCAAAACATGCAAGTTAGGCCCGATACAGCATAACTGAAAGAAATATCCTAATGTCCTTTACTCAAAAGAACCCATAATGATGGAAAAATCTGATGTAAGCTCAGAATATTGAATAAATACGACACCCAGATTTATTCATTTATGGAAACAAAAGTCTGTCGTTATCGGCTACAGAAGTGTTTTCTAGGGATCAAAAAATACTTGGTCCTGACTAGATGATGTCCAGAGCATATGAAACAAGATAAGATAGTTTTGCGTCAGACAGGTACGAGCTATTGTGTCTCTTAACTTCTTTAAGCTGAAATAGTCATGCTAGTCTGCAATGTGGTTCCGTCCCTCATCAAATAAATAATCATAGCTAATTGTGGCAGGGAAAGTAGAAAAAAAAAGCTATCTGGGAATTAGTATTCCCAGGTAAAAGTTTCCGAAAACCAGAAATTGGGAGCAGGCCACAAACTTATGATCCCGGCAACAGCTGCAAATGCAATCTTAAATGTAAACACTGCACTAAATAAAGTTACTTTTATGTTTAGGAGTTTATAGTCTTAAATAGATTACAATATAAGGTACTAATATACCACAAAACTAAAGCCAGTTTATATAAAACTTTTATGACAATTCAAGACCAAACTGGTATGCCTCCTCTCTAAAAATACAAAATCAGAAGATGGTAAAGCCGCTCACCACATTCTTTTGAATTGTCACAGCCCAACGAAGGTAAATAGATGAGTAGATATAGCAGAACACTTTGCTATTGAAGTCCGCACACTTCGATCAGACAAGACAGTTGGTTGACATTTTATCAGATCAAGAGCCTGTCCTTTTGGACGTACTGCACCGGATATCAGAAACCCCGTGTGGTGTCTGCATAATCACTTAAAGTAAAAAAAAAAAAACCCAAACAAACAAAAAAACAAAAACAAAAAAACTACAAGGCTAAGCAAAAGAGGAGCATGTTAGCTAACAAAGCTAGAGTAAAACAACAATTTTAATTCAAATGTATTTACTCAAAACAACTCACTTAGTTCACCGGCCATTTATGGGTGTGATAAGCGCAGCTGTTGTGTAAATGCCACATGAAAGAGTTCATGTTACTTTGTGTTGAACGAGCCAATGATCGACTTTATCCCAATAAACTGAGTTTGAGTCAATTAACTGAGCAGGAGACACTGATATGAAACAAAAACGCGCAAACATAATGTTAAAACTAAATATCTGCATTACCTGCTGGGTTAATTTTAAGACAACAACGCAGTGTACATTAATTGTTTTCTCTTTCTCTTGAAAGCGAAGTGAGATCGGTTAGTTGAAGCTAAGCTAGGCTAGTACTACCCCGCGTCCACATAGGGATATTTAGTTGATGTTAATAAGCTTTGTAGCTCTTTAACTGCAGTCGGAATTAGACTTACAGATATTCATTAACAATTGCCTTTACCTGTTAAAAGAGAAACCAGTACAAGCTAATGGTCCACGGTAATTCCCATAATTCCGCAGGATTCTTTTCGGTCTCACCTTAATGCTAGTTGGTTTCTTACGTACGTGCTGTTTCCACTGTTCAGGCCACGTCAACAGTATATTTACGTAATGACGCTATCGCCGTCTAACCGTAGTTCTCTATTTTTACCGCGAGATGGTGCCAAAAGCAACGTGAACTGTCTTACACTAAAGACTGAGCATGAAAGAGAATTAAACCCAACCATAGTTATTGTTTTAGTATTATGTAGAAAATATGTGACATTAGTTACTGACAGAAAATGTACATTTTAACACTATTTGTGGCTTGTGATGGTATAAAAATATAATAAATAAGCTCTTTGCTTGTTCAATGGCCTGATAGACTGTATGATTTTTTCCCCTCCGTGGATGGAGAGTATTGTGCTGCCCGGACGCTGTGACATAATTCAGGATAACAGCCGACTGCTGACAGAAAGTTATTAGGGCCCCACTGAACTGTTAATACACAATTCGATCGCTATGTTGATTTCTGCAACCACTGCACATTATCGGTTCAGCTTTATTGCTATTTTAAGTAATTTCTTTTTCAAAACACATTAGACAAAACTGAAAAGTGGAGAAAAATTCTGTTTTTATTTTGTAAACATTAGAAACATCAAAACGACAGGGAGTTCACGATTTACATTTAAATTAAATACGAGCCGAGCATTTAATTAAGATCTGTTCACTTATATTAGCAAAAACAATAATCAAAGATAAAGAGGTGTACAGTGGCCTGCAAACATCTGCGATAGCTTTTCATTTTAAACGGATGGGATATTCTGATGAAGGAAGTGATATTTTCGTGTTTTTGTCCTGTATAGGCCTACAAATTGTTCCAGTGCCATCCTATGCATAACTGACAGACAGACAGACATAGCTATCTATCCGTGCTACGGAAAATCTGACGAGGTAGCACAGACAGTCAGAACACAACAGAACACCGTGACTGAACCGAAGCTACATCTTTATATTCCACACGGTGGCGCCGTCGGCGAACACACGGCGCACTGCGTGTTCTCCCCGCACGAGACGAATGGGATTAAAACATCGCGTCTCATTAGACTTCACAGACATATGAGCTTGAGCCTCTGAGTAGCCATAAACTAATCTCATACAGTAGGAGCTCCCACATGGCGGCAGTCAGCGCTGAGCCGTGAGGTGTAGAGAGAGAGAGAGAGAGAGAGAGAGAGAGAGAGAGAGAGGGAGAGAGAGAGAGAGAGAGACTCCGGGGAAGGAAGGAAAGACGGGAACCCGCGTAGTTTGGCACGTTGCACCCGGGTCCAGCCCCGTTAGGTGACAGACGCGCTCCATCCCACGCTGCTCTCTGGGGAAGCTAAAATCAACATGCCGTTTTAAATGTTTGGTGATTGGGGAATATAGGCGGAGCTGAGGAGTTTTGGAGCGCTCACCGATGTTATCCAGGGCAGTGAAGATATTGTAAATTATCTAGGACTGAAAGGACCAAGCAAGGTGTCAGGTAAGTTCACATGATTTATTCTAACGCTCCTTATTTATTTATTATTTAGATCTTGTCCCTCTGCTGTTCTGGTTATGGACGCTAACCTTAAAAACGTGAGGCGATCAGAACAACTTTAAAAGATCGATTCTAACAAAAGACTTAATGATGACGTCCAAGACAACAATTTATAGATTCATTTAACTGGGGAATGAGACCTAACGATCACTAATTCAATAAGCTATTGTCAATGGTAGATTAATAGTGCAGAGAATAAAGGCAACAAATGAGTAGCGGTCCTCCTCATCAATTATGCCAGACGGCTCCAAGACAGACACATTGTGTGAGACTATAAGAAAACGATTAAAAGTGCTCGGCCACTGCTAATTTCTTTTCGCGCCCAGCCAAAAATACCCCTAGGAGCAGCTAATAAAACTGAAAAGCCTAAATATTGATTCAGCGCAATCAGTTTAAACGAATGGCGGGGCAGCCCATTGAGGACGGAGACAAACGCTTCCATGGTTACATCCAGGATCTCCACTGTGATCACGGCGCTTTGTGTGAGGTTTTCTCTCTCCCACTGAAATAAAACAACTGGCACACACGGAGAGCAAAGGGAGGGGACCCTCTCTCATAGACCCAGCCGACTAATCTATATAGGCTTACCCGGACTATAAGTAATCTTGGCACACTTTGAGTTGCGCACATGCGCTGTCACTGTTAAATTGACGCCTATGGAGCCGTCCTTTGCGCCTTTGCCTTTATGTTCAGGCTCTATAGATCACGCCGGTTGTTCTGGTAGGGTTCTAAGTCTGTGAGTTATTGAACACGTTCTCCTTATCTCTAATTGATCTGACGTGATGTCATCTTGGTGCGTCCCTGGCAAATCTCCATTGTTGCTTCATCTGTGGCGCCTCAGCAGAGTTAAATCCTTTCTCTCCCCCGGGGATTGTGAGAGCCGCTTCTGTATCCATTCAGCAGTTACACCTGCTCCTCCTCAGCATCAGACTTCACATCTTACTCTATTGTTCATTTTATATTTGCGGACATTTCAGGCAGTTTTTTCTGTTTCTTTGTTTAAAAATTAAGCAAAAGTTTTATATTCTCCACACTTACGCACTCTGTCTCATTGGATTTGCCTTTGCTGCTTTGGTGTCCACTAAGATCCTCACTTGCCCAGAGGCTTGGGTCCCTTTGTTTGTCAGTGTTTATGTCATTGCCTGGCAGGGGTCAGCCCCCATTCGCCTGTGTGAGGGTCTGAATGTGATTCACTGGGCGGAAACTGTTTTACTGCCTGCCTCGCTCCCCTTCTGTCTCACCCCCTCCCCACGGCTGCACAGTACAAAAGGGGGGCTGAGCCATAAACCTAGCCGGTTCATTATGAGAGGTGCTGAAGTGTTGCACGTCACAGACAGGAGGAGATTGATGTTTGGTGGAGATGCTGGGGAGGAGATCCCATTCCCAGTGTGTGGCAATGGAGGAGACAGTGCTGGTCTGCAACAGGTTACCCTGGCATATCTGTGTGACACAGGTGCAGCGTTGTTTGGAAAAGCTGAACAAAGATGGTCTTTACACATCCTTGGAAAAGTGTTCTTAACCCATTGGAAAAATGTAACGCAGGTTGAGTTGTGAAGCAACACCTGAAGCGCTGGACATCTCATGGAGCACAGTTCAATCTGTCACTCAAAACTGGACACAATATGGCACAACTGCAAACTGACAAAGACATGGTTGTTCAACAACTCTGGAGGAGCCGCTGAGACCCACAGCTCAGGTGGGAGAATCTGTTGACAACAGAACTGTTCAGCAGGCCCTCCACAATCTGGCCTTTATAGAATAATAGCAAAAAGAAAATCACAGTTGAAAGAAAGCAACAAGAAATCCTGTTTGCAGTTTGCCTCAAGACATTTAAAAGAGGCACACACAGCTCTATATGAGGCACAAGTCAACACTGTGCATCAGGTGGTGGCAGCACTAAGCTGTGGCGCTGCTTTTCTTTAGGAAGGACAGAATCTGACTACATGACAGTCAAAAACTTGAGGCAGGGGCCAGTGTCAGGTCACCTTCAAGCAGGACAACAAGGCTAAATGTTCAGCAAGAACTATAAAGGAATGGTTAAATTAGTACTTCCAAAACATGTGAGCTTTTGGGCTAAAAATAACAATAGAAAAGACTCATAAACCTCACTATTTGTTGAGGACACTATTATTAATCCTATTTAAATCAGTTAAATAGTCATAAAACACAGTCCTTATGGAAATGCTCATTGAATAGACATAAGCAAAAGATAGCATGTAAATAATTCAGTTTGGAAAATAAAAAGCCAAAAAATGTTCGCATAAAACATCTTTTGATATTTAAGGATGACATGAGCTGATTTAATAGATCAGTTTCATATGCCTGTTCTAACACATACATCAGTCAAAGTTTTAGACCTCAATCATGTTACTGTCTTTGTCAATTAATGTTCACAGAGGCCCTCCATCAAGTATGACTGAATTAGAGCTATTTTACGTAGAATCATGTGCAAGAGTTTATAGATGTGCAAAACTGGTAGAAAAACAGTAGCATTTCAGCTGTAGCTGTAGAAGAAGAATGTGGACATGCAGAGTATTTACTCATGACTACTGATATTAGTAAAAAAAAAAAAGTTTGTCATGTATCATTTCACGTTCATCTTTCGGAAATACACCACTTTGGAACACGAAATCATAACATTTATTGAAGTTTGGAGTTTTATAATTACCAAATGTGAAAAAGTTTTGTACAATTTGCTCCATGAAGAAGTAAATATGGAGTGGGGATGTAACAATGCAAAATTCCTATTGTTTTGTTCTGAGGTAATGAAACCCAAAGTTGATTTCAGAAGAACCTGATGAATAGTCCACTCATGAATGAGTCTCTTGAAATTCCTTTCTTGTTTTTTTTCCTTTTTAATAATTATAATAATCGTATATTTATGCAGCATTTTGTGTTAATGATGACAAAATCCATTTCATTTTGTTATGTTTACACAATACTATTAAATCCAAACTAACTCAAACAGAAATGTCTTCATTTTTGTTGCAAACAGCCTGGAAATTGAGCAGCTCTGAAGAGCACAAATTGAGCGGCTCATACATTTTGTTCATTTGGAAAGGATTCATGGCCATCTGTCCTCCTACTGTTGCTTTTTTATTTTTTACCACTGCTTGCTCTCATTATTATTGTTGTGTTGCAGACAAAATTAGCATTTAAAAGCAATCAGAAAAACAGTTTTCTTCAAGGAATCACTGTTGATACAGGTCATTATGGCTTGACTTAATGTTTCTTGGAAAGGATTCATAATACTTGCACTTTTAATATTTTGTCACATAGTAGCCCCATATGTCAATGGTTTGGGGTTTTATATCTTATATCAAGACAATTTAGTCCATAAATGTGAAGTGGAAGAAAAAGTACGTGTTTTTCTTCTTTCATTCTTCTTCTTTTTTCTTTTACAAATAAACATAAAAAAGTGTGGTTGCCATTTGTATGCCGTACTTTTATCTAGCAGTATAAAAGTACCTTTACTTTATACTGCTTGATATCTTGCATCTAGCAAAATTTACAGTCAGTATTAATCAAAAAAAGATTGTCCAATGCTGTCTTCAAAACTTCTAGGTACCAAACCCACCCCAAATTAAGCATCCAGTATGGCTGCCACATTTGTTTTATGATATGTCTTTGTGAGCAAGTTCATGTAGCATATTTGGTCACAGAATGGAGATAAATTTGTTCCTATGGGCATGTACCACTAACAGTGGCAACACAGTAATTAGCAAATATTCTCAGTTTTTCCAATACAGGGCATGTTTCGCATCCAATGTACTAAGGATGTGTGTGTTGGTGCATGTCCTGTGGAAATAATTGAGTAGAACTGAGACAAAAAAATAAGTTGCTGTAAAAAGGAAGCTTCGGACTCTGTTGGAGAGGCGGCCAGTATTCTAAACATGATCGTAGCTAATGGATAGAAAGCTGTGGCAAAGTTTGAAACCACCCTTCATAGCAAAAGGGGATCATAAGGGAATAAAATAATGCTCCTTAAATTTGTGCACTGGTCACCAAGTTGTGAATCAAACCAATTTTCTCTCAAAATGAGCCTACCTTCTGTGTTGAACTGGTCCTCTGAACTCCTTTGTAGAGTAATTAGCATTTCATACAAACTCCAACCAGTTACATGCATTGAAGCAATACTCTTTCTACTTTTTCTCTTTGGTTTGTGAGGCTATTGAGGACAAAACCTTGTTTAATCCTCTGGGAGTATTTTTTTTTCTTTTCTGTCACTCTGTCATACATTCCAATCAGTCGGCCGAAACTGGAAAACACTCAAAATTGCTTTTCCTCAATTGGAACCACTTCCTTTATTTTATCCCTTCTTTCCCACTACCAAAAGAAGAAAACTCTAGTTTTTGGTAGGAGATGTGAGATGTTATTGGCTGAAGTTGAGAGCAGCCGACCAAGTCCGTGTGGACAATGCATCAGGAAAGCTGTAGCTTTCTCTCTGTCTCTTTTTTTCACAGTAAATTGCACACTTGATTGGCAGTCTCCTGCCCCTGAAGGAGAAGTGGTTGCTTTGAAAAGTATCATCTGACAATAGTCAGAGGGCTGTCCTCATAGATTTTTTGTCTTTAGAGAGGTGTCCATTCAATTGGTTTCTGAGTCCTCCCTGGTTTAATTGAACATTTTGGTTGCAGTATATGACTCTAGCAATGATGCGAAGAATAAGTTATTCCCTTCTTGTTGTGGAAAGATTTTTGTTTTCCCCTCTCAAAATAAATACAGCTCCAGAGCTTTCCAAAACAAATCCAATGAGTAAGGAACTTTTGTCAGATTTAAAGATGCATGTTTAAGCTCTACCCAGTTATTAAGTTTCTTAATTTCTTCTCCCCAACTTATTTTTTTTTTTCTATTTGGCGGGAACATTTGCTGATCTAAAAATACCAGTGACAGAATAACATGTGAAGCGCAATTATGGACTGAGACGCTAAGTAGGAATGGCAGCCGTGGCCGTTCTGGGCTGAGAACGGGCGGTGGGTGGTTTCTGAGGTAGGGCCTGACACTTATTGGCCTGGTGGCATCACTTAGTGTGGAAAACAGCTCAAACAGGACCTGGTTCAATAAACAGCACAGGAGGCTCTGTGATTTGGTGCCAAACACGGAACGTGAGGCAATCATACACAAGCCGATCTAATAAACAGACATTTTGTATTTTGCCTATAGCCTTTGGACAGGACAGTGGAATTGTTTGTCACATTCTGTGTTTGCGTTTAGTTTTGTGAAGCTGAACATGTTTGCCTTTTCCTTTGAAGAAGAATGAAGTTGACCTCATGAAGCTCAAATGAGCCATTTATATATGTAGTGTTGTTTGACATCCCACCACAAAGCACTTACAATGTGTACATGCCCCTGAGGACTGGCTTTGTACAGTTACCATTTACAGTGGCTTGTAAAAATATGCATACCCTTTTTCCATTCCCTCACATTCCAACAACCAACTTCAATGCATTTAATGTGGATTTTATGTGATGGACAAAACTTACATCAAATTCATAAATTGGTGTGTGGGGACGGTGTGTTCAGGGTAATGCCTGCTGTAGTTTTCAGTTGTATGTTAGAGTTTTGCATGGAGGCCAGAAATCATAGTGTTGATTTGATCCATTTTGCATGTTTTCCCTCCAAACTTGGGGCTCCAAGGCAAGTAGTAGTTCAGTTGATTTTTTTTGTCTGCTGAGTTGTGGATCTTTGCAGGTCCTCCAGAGTTGCCATGGGTCTCTTGCCTGCTCCTCGGATTAATGCTTTTCTAATAGTCTAATAGTTTAGATTGAAATGCAGTGCTTTGTTATATTTGCAGTTGTGCCATTTACAGAGAAGTGGTTCATATTTGCTAGGTAAATGACTACATGACTATGTAATTTGTTGTACTGGATATTATTTAGAGCTATCAGAAGGTGCTGAATAACTCAAAAGTTTCAGCATTTATTTGTTAAAATTGACATGGAAAGAACCCCTTGTTCCCAATTTCTTTCTACCTCAGTATTATGCACTTCTTATGTGTTGCTTTGTCAAAAAAAGTACCAATAAAATAAAATGAAATGTTCAAGAGTTGTAAATATTTTTACCCTGTAGTGTATTTCTTTCCCCATTTCTTACAGTCTTTCTGTATATATCGCTGTCTATTTTTGTGCCTTTCCTTGTCGGAATGGGTTATTTTGTCCGATTGCATGACCAGTGTGAATTTGTGCAGAGAAGAGACACGCAAATGTCCTGGAACCTCTGTTATAGTAGTCAATTTTAATGACAGAGTCGTTTCTCTTTGTGGGCAGACTGACTCCACTTCACTGAGTCGAGCTGTAAGATTGATGAATGAGATCCCACATCAGGCCTCCCAGCATTAGACAGTTAGGAGATAACTTTTCTACATACATGTGTGTGCCGTTTGTGCATGTGACTGCCAGATATAACCACACACTGTTCACCATGGGCGTCTCAGGAACAGGGAAGCCTCAGGGCTAGGATGCCGGATCATGGGAAAGCCCTTGATTAAAAACCCTGCAGACTGTTATTCCACACACCCTCAACCAAAACGGAAGTAAAAGTATTACTTTCCACTTTTAAAGTTTGCAGTTCTTGGTAAAATGACAAGGAAAAGAAAAATCCTGGTGTAGGGTTATAGATGCTTGTATTTTTCATGAAGAAGTTGCATAACAGAAGCTGCACTGTGATTGATTAAAAAAAAAAGTTAGACCTTCTCGTTTGATGAAAACAAAAATTCTCCATTCAAGTCAGTTATGCCAACTACTTGCTGGAGTCACCACATGGCATCTGAATCTTGCACTGTCACGGTTACTACCATTCTCTGACGGTGAAGTCCTCGACCTGCCGTGAATAATTGATGCCAAAGATTACAACACATCGGCCACTGTCAGGAGAAACCCTAGAGGTATCAGCGGTAAGCACTGACCCCAGGACCAGCTCTGCAACCAGACACCTTCTCAGCTGCTCTGATAGAGATATCCATTAGATCGCGGTTTCTCTGTGTGTGTGGGAGGTGTCTGGAAGGGATCTAATGTGAAAGGTTTTTGTGAACCAGCCTCCTCACACCAGCATGTTGCTTTAAGGTGAGCTGACAGGTGAAAGTCTCAGAATTGCCAAGAAAAGGGAGGTGAAGTATTGTGGAGTTGCAAAATAATCTGATTAGAAATTGAGAAAAGTCTGAGGTTACAAGTGGATAACATAAGGTGGAATATCAGATATAAGATTAAGATCAAGCAAAAGACATAACATCCCTCATGCTGTTCCAGTAAAGCTTTTTGTGTTTGTAAGAATGTAGCTTCAACATTTGATATTAAAGTCATCTCATTCAATGTTTTATGACCCCTTTAAGATTAAGTATGATCCAGCTGCACCCATCATTTTGGACAGTTTCTGACCATCAGTTTTGTAAAACTGACCTGTGAATTTCAGCTTGATTCAATTTAGATTTGAAGAACTATGAATACTTTTAAAAACTTTTTTGATACACTAAAAATATGCCTTTTTTAATCAATAAAATCTTCTTGGTGACAAAACAGTCGCTTCTCTCCATCTTAAAGTTGTCTCTTTGTGAAAATCTACAACAAAACCCTCCAGAACAGAGGAATTTGTATAAGTAAAGTCAAACTAAAAACAAGTAGACAATGTAGTTTTTGCTTCTTTACAAGACAGATTAAAGCTCGTTGGCATTCACGTCAAGTTTCAGAAGTGCACTGTCGCACGACATTTCCTTTCCTGTAAGAGTCATTCAAATTTAGCAGACTTCTTAATTACTATGTGAAAGACAAAAGATCAATATTACTCTAAGTGAAATCATTTAGTCTTTATGGTAATGTATAGACATTACCCTTAAGAGTCTTTGCTGTCCTGATCCTTCATTAATTATGTATTGGAACCACCTTCACACCTTGTGTGCGATAGGCTAACAGCTAACATGTCTTAGAAGAAAACAAAGTTTCAGCAGATATTGAAAAGAGCTACTGTCTGTTTGAGTCTTCTTCCCTCAGTAAGGACTTTCACAAATATCAGTTTTGTTAGTGCAAAGAAAAAGAAGGAGAGAAGCAGAATACCAGCGGTTCTAAGTTGTTCTTCAACTGTTTTTCTGCATTATTTTCCCTTTACTGTGGCGCACTGCACTAAATTAAAACAGTAATACCGACATTTCCAGGTTTTCTTTTGTTAACGGAATTATTGTACTGCGGTAGCGCAGCTATGGATAGCAGAATTCAAATGTGTGTATCAAAGCTGATGCAGTCATATGCAAGCGATGGGAATTGTATCCAACTCACAAGGTGTGGTGTTGCATCATGAAGAAGACAAGGACTGATAAAGCAGACTCTGGAGTTGCTTTTGATTTGTTGATTGATTTGTGTGCATGTGATACAAATATGATGAATTTGTACATTTTGAAATTTGTGGTTCAAAATCGCTATTATTGATTAAGAAGTCTAAAGAATACTTAAAGAAGGACAGTGTAGTTAACTGCTCATTGATACAAAGAGTCATAACCTTATGTATAATCAGTGTATGTCTGTTTTAGCTTTCATGAGCAAAAAAGGCCAGCTTTTGCGAGAGGACTGACATTTTGAAACGGTTGGATGTTGAAAAGAAAAAAACAGTGTTCAGCTGGGAAATCAATTTTCCAAAACATGTTTAAGCATAGGACCTAACAAACTAATATACTGTTGAAAGGGAGCAGCTTGGAATTGTGGAATTTAAATGCAAACTTTAAGTCATTTTGTTTTGAAACCCAATAATATGTTTACATTTGCCTTCAACTATTTGTTATGAGTACATCTGGCAGTTCTACATCAAGAAATACAACAATTTTCTACATAGTAGGCAAATGATTCTTAGTGAACTCAGTTTGGGTTCCAGAAAATATAGTAATGTTGTGGCTCACGAGGTAAAACATGTTTTCCAGCAATCACAGTGTTGGTGGTTTGATCCTTGGCTCCTCTAAGTCTCCAGTGGTGAGATACTGAACCCCAAAAAATGGCTCCAGCGTATCACCGGTTTGTAGAATTAAATAAGGAACAGTTTTATGTTTTTATGTGTTTATTTGAAGATGTATTGTGGTTTGTAGTTTAAAGTGCATTAAGTGAAAAAGGGTTATATAGAGAAGCTTGTCTACATATAATAAGAGGTCAGTTGCGTGAGGCCAGAAGTAAAGGGGAATGCCAGTAATGGGACTTTGCCCAGTCTCAACAGCATGAGTTGTTGGGATTGTGTCTTTGGTTTATGGTTTGGAATATTCAGATTAATAGAAATTCACACTATAATAATTCCCAGAAGGTACGTTAGTGCAATAAATCAATAACAATATTGAAGAAGGGAGTTCACCTTCCAGCAAGACAGTCACCATAAATATACAATAACATCTATGATGGACCAATTTAGATCAAGGCATATTAGAATGGTCCAGTCAATCTCCAGAGGATTTGGAATTAGAAGCAAAACTTGAAAATAGCTGAATGAGCTTGAGCTATTTTGCAAATAAGAAAGTTTGAAAATTTAAGCATAATGCCCAAGACTTGCAGGTTTGACTGGAGTGTTGTTTTTTTATATTTCCCTTTCAATTCATGTTTTGAATTCAATGGTCCAAAGTATTCAGACTGAGACCTGCATCTGCTTATTGTAGTGGCCCTGAAACCCAATTCACATATTTTTGCTGATGTAAAAATGGGTAAGAAAATTTTGCGTGTGTTTTTGTGTGTGCGAACCTCTCTACATGAACTCTGACTCTTGGGTTTTGTCAATGTCAGAGGTCTGCGCCAGGCGCTCCATGCCGCCTTTAACAGTGACAGACAGGTCCTTGGGGCCCCTCTGATCCCTGGGGTCAGGGTTGGCAAAACGCATGACTTGAGCACAAAAACTGTCCCACCACTTGTAAAACAAACCTGTGCCATCTACACAGCATCTGCTTTGTATCAAGCCCTCTGAAGAAAGTTCAGGATCTCAGTCATTGGATGCAAAAGGATCGCTTCTCTGTTTTGGCCTAGCTTTGTAGGAGGTTAGAGTGCTGCAGGCTTGCTACCATCAATCACAGAGATTATCTAAATAATAAAAGCCCTTTTTTTCCTTTTAGTGGAATAATTTGGGGTTGTGAAGCAAAATGTTTTCCAGAAAAATGCTTAAGAGTCTGATCTTTGCTTCTAAATTGCATCTCATATGTTTAGTTTTTGGTGATAGAATTGTATTGCCATTACAACCTCTGAGCAGTTAGGTCTTACAAGGAGCTCTCAAAGAGCCGATGTGAAAGCAAGAGTTTGTAACATTTCAATCAGGCTTGTGAATTAAGAAATTTTCTCAGTCCCACAATTGGGACAAGCAGGGCAAGTAACCGGATTTACTCGACCCCGGCTCCTTTTTGTCCAGCAACACACTCACCTCTGTTCCCCTCACCCTCCACCCGTCCCCACTAACCACCAGTCTAAATCCTTTTTTGATGGCTTTTCCAGCAATCTCTACAGTGCTGTGGCTGGGACGTAACACATGCACACACACGCACACACATGCATGCCCTTGACTAAAGCTAAGTAGAACGATACACTCACACACGTAATAAGCTCTTTCCTTGTCTCATCCGTAACTAAGTGTTTAATAGCTATATATTATTCTTGTACTGTTAATGCTTTTTCATCTAAACACAAACTAAAACTAACGGTAACTCAGATGTAAAACAACAGGAATGGAAAATTTGAATAATTGGATATTTTAGGCATTTAGGTATTTCTGTGTTTCAAAAAAAAAAAAAAAAAAACAACTACCATGACTTCATCAACCCAAGCTGCTGATGTTGATGTTAAGCCTTGTAATTAAGAGTAAATAGTCTTTGAAAGACCTTCTGTGTTTTTGCCTTTGGTGAAGTTGTGTGGTGTGCATTATGAATGGGATGGGTAAGACGCGGGAAGGAAAGGAACGATCACGAGTCCAGTTAAGCTTCAAACAGGCTCCACCCCGCTTGTCATGCTGTGATGTTTTGTTGTGTTAACCATGACAACTGCCTCTGAGGCTCCATCCAGCTTTAGGATTATTCTGGCTGGGAGAGCTAAGAAAGAGATGACAGAAGAGAGAAAATGACTGGGAAGATGAGAGGATATCACAAGAGAAACAACACTCAAAAGGTGTAGAGAGGTGACAAATTGAAAAAAAGACATTAAATATATGTGAAAAAAGAAGGAACAAAAAATGTTTCATACAAAAATATTTAAGAAAGCCTGAAACAAATCAATCAGACAATCTCTTCTTATCAAAGTGGGTGGGTATTTCAAAAACACACATTTATGACACAATGAGAAACTTTAGAGACACGTCCTCCAAACCTAATATTGTGATGTCATGTCTGCTACCACACCACCAGCAAACCTCCACCTTTTTAATGGGAAATTTTCAAGTGGATGAAGAGTCAGCAATCAGATAAACAAACTAATCGCAGCAGGTGTATATGAGCATAAAGTTGATCTAGTAAAAATGTCTTTTATCTTTTTATGCATATTGTGTCAGGGTGAACCATCTGCTTGGATCTCATTGTTAAAACAAATTCAAAGCAAATTCTCCTCAGCATTGATTTTTCTTTAGTTCTGAGCCAAGTGAAAGAGAGAACATTTGATTGCAAATGTGATGTGACTATTTTAGCTTTAGCTTGATGTAGCATTGTAGTAGAATGTTTGTAGAAAAGATGTGGAGAGAAAACTAGTTGAAGACAAACAAAAGTTTGAATGGCATGGCAGATGGGTCCTCAGAATAAAACTTTCCATCTACATTATTACTGTAGGGCTGTTTTCCTCCCACAAATAAAACAAGGATTGATTATGTGGAGAAATGCGACTCATGTACAATCAATTCATGTATCATAAATTTAATATATGATATGATAATGATAGCTTGAACATATTGGACATATTGTAGTGCTGATGCCTGTAACAATACTGGTCAGAACTGGACTAGAAATTGTTATTCTACACTGTGGTGAACTGTAATTTGGTAACAGTAATTTGGGCTCATTAAGGAGCATATCTAAATACCGCTAAATGGTACTGATTTGTTAAGTTCCCATGCCACTGCTCTCAGATAACACTTCCCCTGACCTCTTCCTCGCCCGATAAACCATCATGAAAATTTTCACCTCATAAATTCAAATTCTAGCTGGAAATTTTACTAATGCTTTTTTCAAATGCGGTGTATTTGCTTTTTCAGAACTTTGAGCTGTGGGTATTCCTGTCTGTTGTTTTTTTTATTTATTTTTTTTATATGTACATTTCTCAATTTTATGACCGTGAGCTGCAATCCTAAACACATCTTAAGAGGAAAAGTTGCAAATATTATCATATTTGCTCTTTAGCAGCCTATAAAAATAAGGTAATTTTAGATGTACAATCTACGTATGACCTGTTTCCATTGGCTGTAGATGAAATTTTATAGTGTCATCATATTTGAATGTAAATATAATTTTTTTTAAATACAAATCAGCAGTAAACAGAAAATTTTACTATGTGTATCACTCTTTCTGTATAAAATATGTATTTGTTTCCTCTTTTTGCAGGAATGCTCCCTGTCCTCCTGCTAGCTGGGTTGATTCTGGCTTTGTCCATCCCTGGCACCTCGTGTGAATCAGCCACGTTGCGTTTCTTGGGGCAGACGGATTTTATCGTCAACGAAACCAGCACATCTGTGGTCCGACTGGTTGTGGAGAGGTTGGGAGACCCTATCAACGTGACAGCTTTGGTTCTTGTAGGTCTACTATATCACCTCTGTTTTATTGTAGCTGAATTTTTCTTTCCAGGAAATCATGCAGCCATTCATGCAATTATTTTGTCTTTATTCAGATATACTGTATCTCCTTCTTATGAATCTTTCAGAGCAAGTGAGACCTATTGTTTTTCAATTCAGTCAAGGACAGGATTATATATTTTTTGTCAAGAAATCAATGTGATTGTGCAGAAATTGTAGTTGTAAGGAATGTTTTGCTGGGTTTTATTTTAACCACATGAAGGAAGCTAATTTTCAGCTTCTCTTTCTCTGCACCTCTTCAGCTAAGGCAGCCGTCCAATGCAGATTGATGAGGGGGTCCCTGCATTTTTCCAGTATCCCTACTTTATTTTTGAAACATGCACATTACTGTGTGTGCTTTTGGACATGTTTAGAGCATTTTGTCATCATGCCTACAGAAAATATGCATGGACCAGTACACGATCCTTAGTGTTAGCATCAGCTACAATACAGAAGTCTCAGTCTAGTTACACAAAATTACAACTGTATAATGTCATCTGACTGCTTTTACAGTATATGAAACAGAAGTACAGCAATTATTCCTACCGCTGCAAAAAAAAAAAAAAAAAACTTACATAGTGACTAATACAGTAATCACAAATTACTGTACTTGGATAGCGCTTTAACAAGTCCAGAAGAACCCGAAACACATTCTCACACACATTCACACACTGATGCTGGTAAGCTACATTGTAGCCTCAGCTGCCCTGAGACAGTCTGAGAGAGGTGACTATCTATGATACATATTAGCTATCTAAATTTTAATATA
>CAEFZX010029830.1:0-47126 GCA_903066825.1 Alfaro cultratus
ACTGTATATTTTGCACCTCAACTCAGATTAAGCACAATCTCAATCTCGTTGTAATCTGTGGATGACAATGACAAATAAATCTTATCTTATTTTATCTTATCTTAAATCAACACAAAAATGCTTCACACAGTGCTTGACCTGAGACAAAATGAACCATTTACATTTGCCACCTCAGTCCCCAGTGCTAAACTGGATTTAGACCAAATAAATAATTTAATAATAAAATTTTTCCCATTTAAAAGTTTGATTTTTCCAATAATAATGACTGCAAGACTATATGATTATAATAAAAGTTGGATTGATGTAAAGGTTTTTAAGACATCTTTATTATTAAGTTTAATTCTTACATCTTACTTTTGTGCTTTTTTATATTTTGGTGAATGCAAACAGACAGTATTTTTCTGAGAATGGTCCTGTGATGTTGTTTTGCAGAGGATGTATGTGGCCAGCCCTTACACAGACAAAGTGATCGCCCCGGATTCAGACCCCCAACCCTTCGATGCAGGCGACGGACTGATCTGGGTGGTCGGACCCGTTCTGGCTGTGGTCTTCATCATCTGCATCGTTATTGCTATCCTCCTTTACAAAAAGTGAGTGGCAGAGCTCCATGAAAGACAAATGTCAAGTTTTCAACCACAGTGATGACTCATAGTGTTGGTTGCACAGAGTAAATGCCAAAGCAGCTTTGATTCTCTTAGAGGATGAGACTGGCTTTAGTCTACGCTTTTCTTACGTAGTAAGAAACTTCTCTGAGTGGGCTTTCTGACTCCCAGTGTGTCACCATTCAGTTATTTTTCACATATACATCAAATACACGATCCCAGTAATTTTATGCAAGAGTTGTCTGCAGAAAGATGTCTGTGTTAGTGACTGTTTTTAAACTGAATAAATACACATACGATGTGGTAATGTAGGCTTATAGCAGCAGGAGAGTGTGCTAAGCATGACAATGGTTTACAAGAAGCAACCCCACCGGACAGTGCATTGCAACAATACTTTTCCCCCTTGAACTTTTTAACATTTTGTCCCAATACAGCCATAAACTTCAATATTTTACTGGGGGTTTATAGATAGATCAACATAGCACAGCACATGATTTGAAAGTAGAAGCAAAAGTTTACATGACACAGATGTGTCATCGTAGTCTGGAGATATTTTTGTCTTTTTATTGTTAAAAACAAACTCAACCTCAGTCAAACTGAATCTAGAGCAGTTATGAACAGCAAAATTCAAGTCCTACCACTGGTTCTATGTTCGCTTGTAGTTCTGGTTGTGTGTTTAAGATCATTGCCCTGCTGGAAATTCAAGCTTTGTTCCAGTCCCAAGTTATTTACAGCTTCTGTCAGGTTGTCGGCCATTACTACTCTGTAATTAGTCTCATCTGTCTTTACATCAACTCTGAGCATCGTCCCTGTCTCTGCTAAAAAAAAAGTATAACCTTTGTGGGATGTTTCCATCCTTGTGTAGATGGTGTGTTCAGGTTCAGGTGCAGAACTGGCTTTTCAACATATACACACTAATTCAACAAATTAGAATATTATTGAAGATCCATTTTGTTGTAAGAACCTTATCACCAAGTGGAACACATTATATAGATTAATTACAAACAGATTGATGTTTGAAAGCCTTTATTTCTGTTGATTCTGATTATTTCCTAACCCAAACCCTTACAACTAATGAAAACGTACAATTTAAAAATAGAGTCAGACCAATAAAAAAAACTGAAATGCCGGCTTAATGAGACATATGTTCTTGAAGGTTGTTACTGTCAAAAAAGTACTTTTAATCTAACAAACAAGACTCATCAAGACGCATATTCTAATCTACTGAATATGACTCTATAGTTTTCCCCTTTTTCCATGTTTTCTGTGGAGGCTTGTGGCTAATTGCAAATGGGACTTCCAGTTGCTTTCTACAGTTAATTTATTCTTCCTGTAGTTCTTTAAAGGAGTACATGACTAATATTTGGCCTTTAAATAAATTCTCCCACCTGAGCTGAAGCTGAGTGGACTCTGCACCTCCTCCAGAGTTACCACAAGCTTATTTGGTGGCTTGCGATTATTAATATTCCACAGCACACCTCTGCAGGCTTTACACAACATCTGTACCTACAATATGATTCAATTGCAGTCAATTGGATTGTGCAACAGGTTGCACTGCATTTTATTTAGGGGTGTCATGGTAGTCTGAATACAAATGCACACCAGCCTTTGCAGATTTTACTTGTAAAAAACTTTGAAAAGCATGTGTTCATTTTATGAATTACTTTGTGTCGGTCTGTCACACAAATCCCCAATAAAATAATTTCAGTTTTGTGGTAATAATAAGACAAAATGCGGCATTAATTTTTCAATTCACTGTACAATATCTTGCACTGCACTCTGTCTGCTTGCAGCTCTTGTTTATATTCCAACCAGCAGATGTGTTTACTGCTCTGCCTCTTTCATCCAAACGTCCAAAATCCATCAAATTTGTTCCAGTCTGGAAGTCTGTTCAAGCGGCAGACAGCCGTCAAAGCCCGAACCCCGCCGTACGCCTGTGATGTGTGCTGCAAGTCATCAAGCTTTTGAATACTAATGCAGCAATATTGATTTATCTCTCTAACAATCTCTCTTGTTTCCTTCCTTTTCTGCCTCTAATTATTCCGACCCTCGCTCTTGTTTCACGGGAAGCAGCAAACCTGACAGGTAAGATTAAACCGATGTCGGACTCTTTGTTCTTTTTTAACCTACGGCAATTACATGCTACCTTACGCCGTACTGAGAAATTGAAGAAATCCGTAAAACACAGTTTGCTCTTTTTATTTTACTCAAGTGGAAACGCTAATGATGCTGAGTCAGTCTGGTTAGGTGTAATAGCTGATTTCTTTCCCCCCCCCCCTCCCTTTACGGGTGTCTGATCAGCAAGCGCAAAGACTCGGAACCAGGAACCAAGAGCCTTTTGAGCAACGCGGAGATGATGGCTCATCACCCGACGGACCCAGTGGAGATGAGACGCATCAATTTCCAGACTCCTGGTATGAGGCCTGTTCAGACATGCGCTCTGTTTTTGCATGATGAATTCAACTTCCAGGGGCTCATTTAGTTTAATTCATAAATAAAATATTCATGCAGCTAATTTTATCCACCGTGAAAAAAAAATGAAAAAAAAAACATTTATATGCAGACATGACTTCAAAAGAAAAAAAGTTGCGCCCCATTGGAGCAGCTCATACCTGGCAGCTTCAAGATCAAAAATGGCCGCTGCCCAGGTAGTACAGTCAGTGATTAGTCATGTGTGAGTCATAACGTTTGTGTCAAAAAGTCTCATCATGTCCGTCCGCCCACGTCCCACATGCCAGGCTGCCGGAGAGAGGCGTTGGAGCTCCTGAAGTTAAAATAAAATATGTGTTATTGGTTAATAGTGATCATTTCAGAACAAATAATTAATGGCTTGCCATATCTGGAGAGATCTGAAAAACACCTTTCTGTAGTCGTGTCCAAGGATGCTTCCTTTCTCCTGCTTTCCTTGACTTTGCATTCAAGTAACATGAAAGGAGTTAAATTACGGTTCTTGTTCTGTTCATGGCTGCAGCTTGCCGCTACTACCGCATCTCGTTTTGAGGAGGTGTCGGGATCTGTCAGCCTGGAGAAAGGTTACCTGCCAGCTTACAAAAAAAAGGTCAAAAAAGATGCATTCTCTTTTATTTAATCAATAGATAAAAGCTTTAACTCTTCTATTTTTACATGTTGTCGGGAGGCAAAGAAAACCCCCGCAGACCTCATCGCCTCGTCTCCTCGCTTTCATCACAAGACTTTTTATCCTCCATGTGTGGCAGCAACCTTGAGACTCCTTCCTCGCCCACTCCTTCTTCTTCCTCTCCTCCTCCTGGGAGATTTGTGCTTTTGAGACGGCTCCGCACCGCTGAAACTCATCTCCAGCAGAAGCCGTCCGGCTCTGTCCGGGGGTCGCCGTGGTCGGGACGGGCGCAGGGTTTGTCGTGGTTAACCTCTGCGAGGGGAAAAAAATCATTTTGGTCATCTCGAAACCGGAGAAACATCCAGGGCGCCTCTGGCTCGGGTTAATTTTTAAGGCGGAAATGTTGCCTTGATTCATTGACGTAGCCGCTCGCCATTTTTTAAATGAGGATAGATTGCTCTAGCCTCACTTTCCTCTTGCCAGCTGTGAAACGAAATTACTGAAGGAGCCAGAGGTAGCTTCCTTTATGTGCGTTCGCTCAACCCCCCCCTAATTAGGGTGCTGTCTGTGTTTGTTTTCTCCAAGTCACCGCTCCTCTAAACATGAAAAAAGCAATTTATCAAAACAAATAAGAAATAATAATAATTCCCAAACAAAAGACTCGCCTCACTTCGCCCTGTCCTCGCACATGGATCATAATTGATTTTCTGCCTCAGTGTGCTTCTTAATGGCATGTGATGTTGCCGCTTTGTGTAATTATCCTCACATTGTTGCATAAAAGTGAAGCCGATCTTCAGTAATTTGGGTTGTTTAGTTGAATACGGCATCACCTCTGACCCCATTGTGTAACGCAGGAATGATGAGCCACCCCCCCATCCCCATCAGTGAGCTGGCTGAGCACATCGAGCTGCTGAAAGCTAATGACAACCTGAGACTCTCCCAAGAGTATGAGGTGAGTAATACATCATAATTTCATATGCATAAATAAATAAGCAGACAACGTCCTCGCTCTTTAGAGGCCTGATGTGCCTCTGCTTCATAAACCAAATGTTATTGAATGCTTATCTGTTTGCAGGTTCTATGTTCATGATTTATTCAGCGACATGATTTATTGTTGTTACTTCCCATTATGCCGTTCAAAAACGACAAACAATATGAAGTGGAAAGAAGATGATATGTTACCTTCACATTTCTTATTGCAAACAAAAGTCTAGAAAGTTTGGTATTTGTGTTCGTCGCCCCTGAATCAGTACCTTCTAGCGCCACCTTCTGCTGCAGTTACAGCTGAATGTCTTTTGTTTCCACCGGCTTTACACGTCTGGAGACTGCCTTTGTTTCTTTTTTTGTTTTTTTTTGTTTTTTTTGCCATTTTTTCTTTATTCGTACTGAAAAAAAGCACCATGATTATAGGGAAAGTGCAGGTTGAGTTTTCCGCCAGACATTGCATTTTGTATGCTAAAGTTGCACTTTGGTCTCATTTGAGTAAATCACCTTCCTTATGTTTTCCTTGTCCTCTTCGTGATAAACTGCAAATGGGACTTCTTATTGCTTTCTTTTGTATTCTGCCACTCTTCAATAAAGGCCTGTTTTGCAGACTGTCTCCCAAACGACTTGTGGCACAATTTAAACAGCACTTCTCATGCATTTCCTTTCAACATTAGTTCTTGCCTCTCTCTATAAAGGCTAGATTTGTGGCATGCACATTTATTAGTTGCCTTCTTGACAGGTTCTTCCACCTGAGCTGTGGATCTCTGCAGCTTCTCCAGAGTCAACTACAGGCCTCTTAGCTGTTTCTCTGATTCATGCTCTCCTTTTCCAATGTGCCTTTTTAATACCTTTTTTGTATCCATGTGTTTCTTTATGATTAAAGAACCTCACTTTTGTTTTACTTTTTACACTTTAGAACAATGACAAACTTGAATTTTAAAGTGGGGTATTATCAATATCGATGAAGTTTCAGCAACAAGGCAGTTCAAAGTGCTTTGCATCATAAAAAACACAAAATTAAAAATCATAAACTGAGAAAACTGAGAAACCAGTAACAAACATTAGATTTTAATATGTATTTTCCACACATAGTGCCATTTTATAGCGCAATCAAGTAACTATGTTATCTTTAATTGTTATAAATGTGGTGTACATATCAAACCTGACTTAAAGGAATTTGATGGCTTCTGTCACTTTAAGAAGCTCCTGCTTTTTCCAACATCACAGCAAATTTTCTCAATTTTGCTGTTAACAACCATTCTTAGGAGCGTTGAACTGAAGTAGTTTCTGTGATGAGATTTAAACTTTTCCTTCCTGACCTATCTGCTGTTTTTGTTGTTCCACAAGAAACTTTTTGTTCTCTGATGTTCCCTAACAATGACTTCACAGAACATCTGGATTTACATAGAGTTAAACTTATACACAAGTGGAATCAATTCATGAACTAAGTCAATCTTTCAACACTTTTTTTTTTTTAAAATAAGTGGATTTCAAAAAATTCACTTACTTGAAGTGGATTTTATTTATGTTATACACTTTTAGTTTATTTTTTTCAGTGATTTTTTTTAAACCTTTATATAAGCAAGTCAAAATTAAAAAAAATATGATACTGAAAGAAAAAAGGACAGAATGAAAGTAGCACAGAAATAGTGAATTTTATGTAGAGGTAATGATTGTCGCTTTCTGCATGTAAACAATTTTGAAAGCATGATTTTTTTTTTTGTCCTTCCAAGTCCCCATGATGTTCTCCTTGGAACTTTCTATTACACAAATTCACAACATAATCTGCTAAAGTTTGTGGTAGAATCGTGAGAAATTTTGAAAAAAAAAAAAAAAGAATTATAAATACTTTTGCAACATATTGGGACCTCATCTGCCTCTTTTAACAAGTGTCTGTTTTCTCTTCCAGTCGATCGACCCCAGCCAGCAGTTCACCTGGGAGCACTCCAACCTGGAGGTGAATAAACCCAAAAACCGCTACGCCAACGTCATCGCATACGATCACACCCGAGTCGTTCTGGCTCCCATAGACGGTGAGTTGCATCCAAAGACGGCAGCCAGGGGCAAGAAATGTTTAACACGAGAGAGTCTGAACAAATCTGAGCTCACTGCGTGAACTTGCAGAGGTTTTCAGAGGGAGAGGGTGAGTGAGCTGTGTGATGGGTGAAATCTGAAATTTGCAAACACTGCTGAAGACCCATCGTGTGCACTGGCATGAAACTCACAAACACCGGCGAGTGCATTCGAGTGCAGCCGTCTCCTCTCTGGAAACAAGAAGTGGGAGAATGGACGGGTTTGATCTGAGACTCATGAATTTGCAGCGGAGCGCTGTTTGTTTTGCCGTCGTTCTGTGAAAGCCGCGGCTGCCAGAAACAACCGTTTCGTTTGATTGCTTGATGTCATACAAGGAGGTTAATTTAACGCAGCACTTATGCAGATTGCTGCTTTTATCGAGAGCCTCATGAGGGGTTCTGTTCACAGGTATCCTGGGGAGTGACTACATCAATGCTAACTTCATCGATGGGTACAGAAAGCAGAACGCCTACATTGCCACCCAGGGGCCCCTGGCGGAGACTTTCGGGGACTTCTGGAGAATGGTGTGGGAGCAACGAACCGCATCTGTCGTCATGATGACGCGGCTAGAGGAGAAATCTCGGGTTAGGAAACCAGGCCATTACCCAGTGACCTAAATGCACAATTTGCTTCATCTCAAGCACTGAAACACATTGGTCTAATTTACCTGCATTCAAAATTTACATTTTATTTTTCGCTCCTGTGTTTATACCTCTGACAGATCAAGTGTGATCAGTACTGGCCAAGTCGTGGCACGGAGACATACGGGATGACCCAGGTCACGCTGTTGGACACGATGGAGCTTGCCACTTTCTGTGTTCGCACTTTTTCTCTGCATAAGGTAAAGCACTTTGCTCACTTTCGACTTTACCTGTCCTTCATTTTGAATCATTCGCACTAAAACCTTCTTTAAACCCCTGAGGTCAACGCTTGGACTGAGGTTGAAACTGGAGTCTCGTGAATTACTGTCATCACTGAGCAGGCTGTGTTTGTGGGTAGGCAGGGGCTAATAGATTGGTCTGGGTGTCGTGGAGCGCTTAAACCAGGCCACGGTCCATGTGTCAGGGGCTGAGATGCAATCAGTGCTGGAAGTGGAGCGGTTTCTTCAAGGCAGGGCTCATCTAGGACCGTCAGTCTGCTATGTCCCTGTGGCCTACTTAGGAGAACCGAAAGTAGGCCAACTGTAGCTTCCCAGTGCAGCTTCTCTATATTTTGGTGATTTCTTGTGAAACATCAAGTGCAGAGTGTGAACGATTTAAATATTTAAAAATGCAGTCATTATTCATGTCTCCTTTTTTTGTACGAGTTTTAGATATGTTTTAAAGAAAAGATGATTTGTGTTTTCCAGTGGGATTTTTTTTTTTTTTTTTTTTTGCTATTGATTGCCGTTGTTGGGTGAATCCATTAAAATCTTTCCTGAAGTTCCTTGCAGATGGTTCCAAACCCCTTAAACTTTTTTCACATTTGGTCACATTATGTCTATGAATTTTGTTGCATTTTATTAGTATTTTGTCTGACAGACAGACCTCTGACTCAGTTCTTTAAAGAACCACCTTTCACTTCAAGTCCCTTCCACCTTTGCACATCTACAAATTGGTCAGTCTCATTCTTTTTTGCAAAACAAAGAAAGTTCAGTCAGTTTGGATAAGAGACTATGAACTCATTTAGTTCTGAACTTTTACTGGCCTACTCTAATAAACATACTGACTTTAATCTCGGACTCAGACAGAATATTTATGATTGTTCTCCTGCTAGAAGCTTAAGTAAGGTCCACAACATTCCCAAACCTCTTGAAGGCTTGACAGATTTCCCTCTAGGATTTTTTTTTTATTATTATTTTTGCTCCGTCTGCCATAATAGGAAAAATAAAATAGAAAAATAAAATTACTAGAATAAAATTCTAATATCATAACTTCATTTTTCGTAATAGTACAACTTTACTCTGGTATTCTTTTGACTTTTGTCTCGTCCAACTTTATTCTCGCAGTACTATGGCTTTATTGTAGTACAATGTTTTTCTCAGAATATTATGGTTTTATCCGCGTAATTGTATTTAGCCTTAATGCTCAGTCATAATCCAATCACACTCTATTTTGATGTCTTAGTTTTCCGGCACACATAGAGTTTTGCAAGTTGGCCAAATGTTCAAAGTTTGTGGTAGTAACGTGACAAAATGTGAAAAAAGAAATAAATTAAGAGGTATAAATACTTTTGCACTGTAAATCCAACCATCATCATTAGTAAGTTTGTTTTTTTGATATTTATTTATTGTCCTTACGTTTTCAGTCATTCAGACTTGTAAAGATGTTTTTTTTTTTCCATGTGTTTCTCCTGTCAGAGTGGCAGCAGTGAACGGAGGGAGGTGCGTCAGTTCCAGTTCACCGCCTGGCCCGATCATGGTGTGCCTGAATATCCCACCCCCTTCCTGAACTTCCTTCGCAGGGTCAAAGCCTGCAATCCTCCTGATGCCGGACCCATCATTGTTCACTGCAGGTGTGCACGCACATTCATAGATTGGTGCAGCTCTCTAACTATAAAAAAAAGAAAGAAAAAGATGCAGAATGACAAAGAAAGAAAATGAGTCTGTTTCACAGCTTGCACCAATTTTCATTTCAAGCATACTATGAAAAGTTATTTTGTCTCCTTCCGTCAGTGCCGGCGTGGGTCGCACTGGCTGTTTCATCGTCATCGACGCCATGTTGGAGCGCATTCGGCATGAGCGCACTGTGGACATCTACGGCCACGTGACTCTCATGCGCTCGCAGAGGAACTACATGGTGCAGACGGAGGACCAGTACAGCTTCATCCACGAGTCCCTGCTGGAGGCTGTGGCCTGTGGGAACACAGAGGTGGCGGCCCGCAGCCTGTACTCCTACATGCAGAAGCTGTCAAAGGTGGAGCCTGGAGAACATGTCACCGGCATGGAGCTGGAGTTCAAGGTGGGAAAAATGCCACAGGGCTTAAGTGAAACTGTTGGAAAATGATAGAAAAACACTTGAGTTTTCTGACTTTTTTTCTTATTAGATTACCACAATACATATCATCAAGATATGTTTGTGAACAACAGGCTTTTTGCACTGATTTTATATTCAGATTGTCTCCTATATCTATGATTTTCTCTATCAAATTCAAAGTATGTTTTGTTGTTTGAGGACCTACTGATAAATGTGCACAAAAATGTAAAAAAGGTACATTTCACTGCTTTTTCTGCCCCTCCTTTGTCAGCTTTTTAAACTTAAACTAATAAATAATTGAAGACTCTTCTTTTTGTATTTTCATGGAAATTGATGTGAAACATATCATTAATTATGAATTAAAAAATAAGTAATGAATGTCAGACAACTAAGTCCAGTCTAACATAGATTTTAAAATAGAATAGAAACCAAAAAGCAAGAAAGAAATGAACAGACAAACCTTTTAGTTGTTAAATAATCAAAGTTTTTAACTCAAAATGTTAATTTCTTTCTTATTCCAGCGTCTGGCCAACACCAAAGCCCACACATCGCGATTTGTCACAGCCAACCTCCCTTGCAACAAATTCAAGAACCGACTGGTGAACATCATGCCCTACGAAACCACTCGCGTTTGCCTGCAGCCCATCCGCGGCCTGGAGGGCTCCGACTACATCAACGCCAGTTACATAGACGGATACAGGTACGTTGTCCTGCTGCAAACGCTAATCTGACCCGACCTTCCTGTCGTTTTATCATGCTTTGATAAGTGACCGGATCGGAGGGCTTTCCACCGCGGCCCTCTCATCTGTCATGTCGTGTCAGATCTGTCATTACTTCGTACGTGCTCCCACAATTTGTCTCGCCGCGCGGTGCTCGCCTCAGTCCCCGCGACGGGGACGGACAATGAGGGCTTCCTGATGATTCAGCCGTTCCAAGTGGTCCTACGCACTTGTTTTGACTGTTCTGCGTCTTGCCTGAAGCCTGACCCAGTTTTTAGTGAGATGCTTGGCAGATGAAGAAACGAGGGAGAACGGAAGGAGGTGGCTTCATAATAATATTGTGCTCCTGTGTCTGTGTGTGCACAGGCAGCAAAGAGGCTACATTGCCACCCAGGGTCCACTTGCCGAGACTACGGAGGACTTCTGGAGGATGCTGTGGGAGCACAACTCCACCATCGTGGTCATGCTGACAAAGCTGAGAGAAATGGGACGGGTAAGGACAATGTATTGCTTTGAAATGAAAATTCTGCAAATCATGATCAAATTGGTGATATGGTCACAGGAGACCAAGAATAAACATTTAGGCCTGTTTGGCCGAAACGTGATGGGTAAGAAAAAATTCTCATTACCCTGAAAACGTAATCCCCACAGTAAAACAGAGCATCATGCTCTGGACTGCTGTTCCTCAGCAAGGACAAGAAAAATGTTGAGAGTTTTAAGGGAAGAAGGATGAAGATAAATATGGTGAAATGCTGTATAAACATGTTAAAGGGCTGCAAAAAGTGAGACAGAAGTGGAGGTTCACCTTTCAGGTCAACAATACTCAACAAAGTTTGGATCTAAATCCAAATAAGAATATGTGGCAAGACAGCAGCAGTTACATATGCAGATTCAGTCTGACTGAGCTTGAGCTTTGCCGGTTTCAAGATGGGCAAAGCAGAAAAGGCAGACAGCTGTAACTACACCAAAAATGTTATTCTATAAACTATTAACTCAAACGGGCTAAATCGAAATGGAAACTTCAGCTTTCTGATTTTCATGTGTAGAAAAAGAAAACCCTGTGTTTTTCATCCTATTCATGCTCTACTTGTGTGGGTTTGTCATATTTTACATAAATAAGGACAGTCAAGCGTTAAAAACATTCTCCAAGGCACTGCTGAATATTAATGAATACGTCACACCTTCCAGCACCCTAACCCTTGTTTTATGATTTATCAAAATCCAATTGTGTTTTTACTCTTTTAGGAAAAGTGTCACCAGTACTGGCCCGCCGAGCGCTCCGCCAGGTACCAGTACTTTGTGGTCGACCCGATGGCGGAGTACAACATGCCTCAGTACATCCTGCGGGAGTTCAAAGTTACAGACGCCAGGGTGGGTTTGTGATCACATACTCCTCACTATTGTATGTTGCGTCCAGGCGGTGTAATATCACACTCCTGGATTTTTGTCTGTTCCTTCAGTGTCGTTAGGGGGCAGCGACGCGAAGCATGTCCTATCGACCTGGAGTGTGTGTTGCTCAGGGAGTGTTTTGTATGCGAATGTGCGTGTGTGCAACGCGGCCTGTCCGCGAGTATTGACAAGATGCTGTAGGCCATGCATTCGACTATGCTGTCTCCAGATTATCTTGACAACATGGGTGTGTGTGCACGTGCCAGTCATAGATAACTCCAGTTAAGCCTGTCCTGCAGTGACGCCACATTGACAGATGCTCTATTGATCTCCATTAAGAGGGAGTCGGAGAGGCTGAGCAGAAGAGAAAAGATGTAATTGCCTACTGAGTGGCTGACAGAAGCAGACGTACCGACGTTACAGATTCAAGTTAACCACAGCTAACTGATCCCGGGTCAGATAACAGTAATCATTAGAAAGGAAAAAAAAAAAAGGATGTTGCCTGGCAGAGCATCTTTTCTCAGTCAATACAGCAAGAAACTCTGGAAATAGTCATTTTGAAATGATCCCCTTGAATCAGCAGTAACTGCTTGTTTTCCTGATAGGCATCGTGTGTTGAAAAGAGAAACCACATTGGCTCTTAAATCCGGCAATTCATTCAGGTGTTCTGGAGAAAATGTTTCTTATCATTGCCAATCCGCCCACTCCCTCAGGACGGCCAGTCCAGAACGGTACGTCAGTTCCAGTTCACCGACTGGCCCGAGCAAGGCGTGCCGAAATCTGGGGAGGGCTTCATCGACTTCATCGGCCAAGTGCACAAAACCAAGGAGCAGTTTGGCCAGGACGGACCAATCGCCGTTCACTGCAGGTAACCAGCCGCTTTTCTCCCTGAAGCTGATTGTTCGATATATCCCTTTAGTGTCACACCGAGGAGTCTGGCACCCTTCAATCTGCTCTGGCATGTTTTTCCATTACGACTGCAGTGCTGGTGTGGGGCGGACAGGTGTCTTCATCACGCTGAGCATTGTCCTCGAGAGGATGCGTTACGAGGGCGCAGTGGACATCTTCCAAACTGTCAAGATGCTGCGGACACAGAGACCGGCCATGGTGCAGACTGAGGTGAGCTCAAGAACACGTCGTGACCTGATGTAACAGAACGTACAGTAGAGTCACTTCCTGAGGTTAACACGAGTCAGATGCTTCGCGACGGGTCCGGAGCAGAGCAGAAATCATCAGTGATCGAGCATATATGGAGGCGCGCTTGGGATGAGATTATTACATAAGTTTCAGCGAAATGAAGCGGGGAAAAAAAGGCCGCATCTTTAGGATCAAATCATCTGACAAACCTCTCAATTAAAAACTACTTTGCTCTTCATGATTGAGAGACTGGAGTGTGACACTCAGAGGAAACCATAAGATTTAGAAAGTGAATTTATGTCAACAATGCTCTATGAGAGCAGAATTTATCAACTGAAACTTGGATTCAAATGCCATTTTAAAAACATCTGAAAATATTAAGTTTAGCAAAGGCGTTTTTTAAACAATATTGTAAGTTTTTAAAGGTTTTCTTTCTTTTATTGTGACTCCTGATTTAAAAAGAAAAACAAATTAAAAGGAATTCACTCTTTATTTGCTAAATATACAGTAAAAATAAAGCACAACTTTGAAAGTTAACTGGTACAAGATTCATGTTAAATTGCTTTACGAACATCTTCTTCTCATAAAAAGCATAAATAGATCTAACTAAAAACGGAGCATAGAATCAACAGCTTTAACAAGAAATTGGACAACTATTTTCCACTTTATACATTTGCAGGAGAGGGAGGATTTCTCTGAGTCAAAATATGAATAATGCAGCACTTTTTCGGTGTAGTTTGAAGTGCTCATTTGGAGTCGCATCTTTTTGTTGTGACCCCAGTTTAATCCATACTCAGAGCAGCAACGTAAAGTTTTACTATGTGGAGCAACTCCATCCTCAACAGTTTTACAGCAGAAAAAGTTACTTTATTGAAAAAATGATCCCAGCTTTTGAAACACCAGTGCTGTCTTGGGAACTCTTAAGTGCGATAGGGTAGTACTGTGAAAAGCATTTTCCACTTAAAAGTGTTTTTCTATTTTGCCTTTTTTGGTCACACCTGACCTAGATAATCTGGGTAGATAAAAAAAAAAAAGAAGCATCTTGCAGATGACGTTGTTATTTTTGAATAGAACAAAACTAGATGGGCTCATCTAGTTTTAAGATCTTTTAGCCTGTATCAGGTTGTCAGTCAGGTGAGGTTTAGGTGATTTCTTGATTCTACAGATCTGGATTTCCTGTGGCTTGTTGGTAAATCACAGTTAAATAACAAGGGGTGCGATTACTTTCTCACATAGAGCTCAAATGTTTTTGACACCATGTTTTCTAATTAATAAATGACATCATGATTTGAAAACTACATTTTGTATACTACTGCTTATTTCCTATTAATGACTAATTGTATAAGAAGTCTTACTATAATAGTCTTAGTAATTATTATTGGCATTAGGTGTGGGATTTTGAAATCAAACATACTTAAGAAACATAATAGACTTTAAAATAGTTTTTAATACACAGTTGTTTACTTGCTTTCTTTGTCTGTTCCTCAGGATGAGTACCAGTTCTGCTACCAGGCTGCTCTTGAGTACCTGGGTAGCTTTGACCACTATGCAACATAAGAGAGAAAAACACACATCCACCTTTCAGCTTCAACAAAACAACAAACGACATGAGAGAAGGGGAGGGGTGGTCCAAAACAGCGACAACATTCAACTTTTCCTGGAAGCAAGATTTAAAGACCAATTCTGCACCGACTAGCGACAAAAACAGCAACAAGAGTTCTCTTAACAGCGGCCGAGCTCACCAGTGCTTTCCCTGCTGGGCGAAGAGACTATCCATATGTAATCCATATACTTACCTCAGTGTTCCAGTGTGAAGGACGTATAAATACATGTGTTGTGGTCAGCTATCTCAAGTATGAACCAGTGAAATACAAAAGGTTTCTGAACAGGAGCTATGCTACTCTATGTGTGTAAAATACAAAAAGATCTAAGAGAAAAACATAAAAAAACAGAGCCTGGATATTTGCTGCACCCTAAATGGGCTTTTTATCCTCAACTTTATATCTATTAGTTTGATGTACTAAAGGAGTAACAAGGTGAACATTTCTTTGTGTCTGTGAGTCGGCTCCGCGGACGTCTGCAGACCCATCAGCCCCGAGGACTTTGTGGGGACGCGGGTGGCGGCTCATTCACCAGACGCACAGTGCCAAGACAAAGCCGCGCAGTGCAAGCGAGAACTGTGGCCTATAAGGAGGCATGGCTCCTGTTTGTTACCCAGCACAATGACAGACCAGTCAGAGAGAAGTCACGCCCCTTGTTCACCGGCCCCAGAGTCGTCAGCGCCCGGTTAAAGCTGACCTGGGGGGTCGCATTTAGAGCCCGTCGAGTCCAGAAGCGGGCTGGGACCTGTAACGCGATTCCTCATCAACAATAGATCCCGCTTGCTGTTTGCTATCGTCCGTGTTCATCGTCCATCTTTGCTCCCTCTTGAATGTCTGTCCCCCATTGTGTTGGTTCAGCAGTGGCTTATTGAAAGAGATGCTTGCAAAAGAACTGAGCTCTATATTTCTCTCTCAGTTCGGTATATTTTTCGTTCATATCTGCAGGTCTTTCTGTGTTTTTGACGTTTTCCTTTGCCTTATGCAGACTTGATTTTTCTCTTTAACACGTTTCTTGACGCTCACGCATTGTTTTCAAAGCTTCTGCTGATAAACATCACATCTTATGTTAAGAACGAAAGCGTTGTCATGGTCATCTTCCTGCTCTAGTGTTTTCCTACTTGAATTTGCACTCCTTCGCAGTAAAATCATTCCTATATTTTTATTTGTTGAGCTCACCGCTTATGGAAAATAATGAAATATATTTTAAAAATGAGAAAGCTTGAGGTACAATGCCTTGCAAAAGTAAAAAGAAAATAATATTCATACCCCTTGAACTTTTTCATCTTTTCTCAAGTTTTGACCGCAAACTTTAACATATTCATATGCGTTTGAAATTTATGTGATAGGACAATAAAGCTTAGTGCAGCAAATGTGAAGTTTTATGGAAAACATACATGGTTTTTAAAACTTGTATGTTTCTCTCAACAGTGATCCGAGTGGATCACAGTAGATGTTAATAAATACTGTGAAGATCACATTTGTGGGCTTCTCTTTCTCCACAATCTTTCCATCCATCTTTCTTTAAACTCTGTTTTTTTTTAAAAAAAGCATTTCCCACAGCATAACTCTGTCACTACCATCTCTCATGATGGGATGGCAAGTTCAGGACGATGGTTTAGTTTTAGTTTTCTGCCACAAGTGATGTTTTGCATGCTGGCTACAAATATAGGTTTCATCTTACTTTACAGTTTCAGCTGACTCCAGATAGAAATTTATTATGTGATTTATTTTGACAAATCAAACTGCATGCGGTTGAAATTTTCAAAGCCAACCATCATTTGCCTTCCACTTCTCACTTAATGCTCCACTTCCTGTTGCTCTATCACGTAAAACGCCAATATAATAAGTAAAAGTTTGTGATTGCAACAAAACAAAATGTGGGGAAATGACTTTTGCGAGGCGCTGTACGTTTCCTGTCTCATTTCCAGTCCTTCACAGAAACCCTATATATTTTTCTGTCTCATTTATCCATCTGTACAGAAGCTCCCAACTTCACCAGTCGATGTGAACTGCTCCGACTCCAGTGAAACGCCTGTGATATTGGTGTGTATCTTCGACCTAATTCGAACTATTATCCCAATTGGTCCTGTAGTGCCGAAAGAGCACGTTGAGGTCCCAGTGTGAGGCCCTCTGCGTTTGTACATACAGTCTGCCACTAGAGTCCCATGCAGTACCGTTCCAAACATCCGAGCACAGCGTGTTTAAGGTGGGACTGGATGTGATGTACTGCTTATCGTCGCTAACAAGCCTTATTGTTCTCGCTCACTTTGTCGTATTTAATTCATATGGTTTTTAAAAAATATTTATTCTATTTTGTTATTTTCTATTTTTTTCAAAAAGACAGCCGATAGAATTGTTTTTGTTTTCTCTTGTGGTTGTTTTATTTATTTATTTTTTTTGAAGTATGACGTTACTTTTTGTTCTTTCCATTTTTTTATGTGCTTTTTTTTTTTAATGATTTGCTTTGTATTGAGAACGTATGCCCTCTGTGCAGGGTGCTATTTGATACTAATTACTGATGTCTGATTAGTTATGGAGATGTACATTAGAGGCAGAACTATCTAAAGTTTACAAGTGATGCCCGTTTGACCCCCACCTCGCCTGATTTGACCTCCTATATGTAGCTGCAGCAGCGATGCGTTTAAAGGCATCGGAAAAGTTCGACAGATAGATCAGAGTGAAATTCTCCTGATGTGCCGTTTGTGTTTAGATTGCTTGAAAGCACAGAGTAGCAGGTGTATTTTCGACGGGGAGTGGGTACGAATCGTCTAGCTACACACGTTACACACACACACGCACACACCGCCTCAGAGGTTATTGTCTGAATCTGAACTTCTTCTCATATGAACTCTATGTGTGGTCCTGAAGTCTTGGCAATGTTTGAACATATATGAAATATGTTACTCCCTCGATTTCTAATGATTATTGTGTCAAGAGAAATATATAAACAGGCACACGCGAAACATATAATGAACGTGTGGAGGGCCAGCTCTGATGATGCCATACCCCTCACTAATGTACTTGTTCTTTCCTTTCAAACCATAGATGTAGATATTGTATCTTGAATTTGTATTAAAAAAAAGGCAGGATGGTTGGATATACGGCATTCCTGTTGTTTCTCTGTGGTTCTTCCCTGCTCCACTAGATGGAGCCAACGGCAGCTGATACAAAAATGGATTCCTGTCACTGAAAACAATAATTTAATAATTCCACTTTCAACACTCTACATAAATAAATTTAAAAAAAGGCTTTTCAGATAGTTTTGGTAAACAACAGTGTGTTTTATTCAGTTCTAAAACTAAAAAAGAACAAGATGCGCTTCAGGAACTGATTTAAATCTTTTTTGTTCTGCTGACAGCAGCACATTTTTATGTCTAAAATGTAGATGCACCCTTCAGAGATGCTAGTGATATGCTGGGGTGTGTTTCTTTTCTCTTTTTTTCTGCATGTCATTTGACTGTCTTAAAGGAATATAAATCAAATTTTTGAGAAGATGTTATTTTATTACTTTTTTAAACTATTCCTTAAATTGATCTAAAATGGCACAAAAAGATATGTTGCTTGTGGGCCTTTTTACAAAGGTTACCAAGCCACTGCTGTGTACAATATAAAGGAAAGGAGAAGGGAGAACAAAATATTTTTTTATTTACTTTTATTATCTGCGTGAGCATGACACACCCATGTCTGATCCAAGCAGAGGTGTTCCTAAGAATGAACTCAACTGAGCTCTGCATGTGTTTCACTTTTTTTTTTTTTTTTTATTTCACACAAGATGCAGAGGAAAGATTAAATATGCTCACACACCCTTGTTATGTGACTAGACACTGCGGGTAGAAACAGTAATTTTATTTCCTGCTTTCTGCTTTGTTTAGCCGCATCACAGAGATCTTTCAGAAAGCCAGAAGGTTTCGAGGTTGTTCTTCTTGGAAAAACAAGGAAAAAATTAGAAGAGCAAGAAATTCCATGTTGAGATAAAGAACCTGAGGAGGCCTTGGGTCGCAGTGTTGAATTATGGGCAGTTAAGGTCTTAAGGTTGAAAAATAACACTGACTGATCATATCATATAAACCCTTTTTTTGGTTTTGCAATGTTGCACACATTTGTTTTATTCTTTTATCTCTGAATCTAAGTAATTTCTAAATCATTTTGTTCAGAAGAATCAGAGAATCTGCCAGAACCCCTGGCATAGTAGCTGTGTCTGCAGTGGACGCCATCATGTGAAACGACTGTGTTTCTCTACCATCGGATCTCTGATACTTATCTAACATTGCAATGCATTCTTCATCATGCTGCATTTCCTCTCTAAAAGACAGGTTCTTTGGGTTTGCACTTTTTTTTGTATTAAGTTATTTATACTGAAATCATCGACAGAAACAGTTTATGTGAGTCACAGCGACAAACAACATGAGGTTCATTTAAAAAATAGTGCAGATTAGCCTGCAGTATCTATGCCCTGTTTGAAGAGTCTTTTGAGGTTCAGACTACGGTACAGCTCTGCTGGAAAAAAAAAATAACCTCAAGAAGCTTATCAATTACCATTTCATCAGGAAGACTCAGAGGTTTTCGCTAGTCTTTGTCGTATTTATATCTTTGTCAGTATATGCAGCAAAAGTATTCTTAGCTCTGCTGCCTTTTCACATTCTGTCATGTTAGAACCAGAGATGTTCAAAGCGTGTGACTCAAAAGCAAAATAAATTTTAAAAAATGAAATAAGAAAAGAAAGAAATAGTAAACCTAAACAATTGTAAACCTAGAAAAATATGACCATGATAACTCTGAAGAACATGTAGATATCCACATCTCAGGTGGGTCAAGGTGTTTATCAGAGTTGTTCGCTTCATGTGGAATCATGAAATTGTGGCAAAACAAATCCATTGCTGACAGAGAAGCTAATGAAGATGTCATTTTGGTAATTTGCCACAAGACAGGTAATGGTCAAAGCAAACAAAATGGAGAAAGAGCCCATTAAGAGTTAATGGTCTATATGTGAAACACTATACATGAGCACGAAAATTGTACATGCCATCTAACACAGAGGTGGCAGGATCATGGATGCTTTTTTTTTTTTTTTTTTCCTACAGCAAAGACACAGAAACTGGTCAGAGTTGATGACAAACTGGATGGAGCGAAATACAAAAACAATCAAGAGTTCAAATCAATCAAGTTTACTCCTACTATTTGCTAAAGACTGATTTTCAGTTCAAAAACAGTCTTTTTCCTAAAGACTGTTTCCATGCAGGCTCATTGAGCTCGAGAGGTACTTTATAAAGAAGAATGGGCCAAGATGTGTGCAGATGTGCAAACTGGCAGAGGAAACTGCTGCTGGAATGGAGTGGAAGCTCGATTCAATGAAAGTGCAATAATATTTTATTTCTAAAATAAGACACAACTGGAAACTGGAAACACACAACAACAAAAAATACAGTACAAATTCGTCACGGATCTGATTACCAAAAAAAAAATAATAACTATAGTTAGCATGATCTTTTTTTAATATAGGCAGCTTTGATTATCTGACTGACGAATGTGAAACTTTTCGTGTAAGCATTTGAGAAAACTGCTAAGTCAGAGTCTTTGTTTGGAAGCGGGACGTCGATCACTCTGATCCCTATCTGCGCAGGCCGAACAGGTTAAAAGGCTCGTGCGTGACTCCACATACTTTCTCTGACTGTGCGTGTGGAACAGGCCACGCCCACCGTCACAGGTTTTACCTCAGCAGGCGTCCTCTGATTGGCTCATTTGAAACGGCGCTTCCTCCCCACCTGAGTCCCCTGAACGAGTGGGCGGTCTCTCTGTCTCACCTGCTTATGTCCAAGCGACTTCCAGGAAAACGAAAACCATGGACCACCAGGCGCTGAGAGCTAATGAGTCTGCGCTGAAGTGAGAACATCGTCGCGTCGTCGTGTTATTGGTGACTGATTACTGGTGTGGAAGTTGTGAGGTCTGATTTTGCCATGACTCAGAAAAGCAGGAAACTCTCAGTGGGCAGTTCGTGAGTATTTCTCGTTTTTTTTTTGTTTTTTTTTTAATAAATAAATTAAATGTGAACTGTACTTGTTGTATTGTTAACAGGCTTTCGTGAGGCTTCTCGCCATTCTTTTCTAATGATGAATTGGTCCTTGGTGGTGGCTGATATGTGACCAGACTCTGCGTTGCTTGGTTGTCAAAGTGAAACTAACCTCCAGGGATCCCTGCTGTTGCCCAGCGACGGCAGGACGACTAGCAATAACTCAGAGATGCAGTGCGGAAGTCACGCATACCTCTCGGACTTTATCGCATTTTGTCACATTACCGCTTCAGGCTTCAATCTATTTACAAGGGTTTTATGGGATAGATAGACCAACTCAAAGTTCTGTGAAGGTGGAAGATAAAAAGATGCAGAGTTTATTTACATATAAAAAGCTCCCTCTGCAGAACAGCTGACATTCTTTTGAGTTGCACTTCTACCGGCTTTTAGAGACAGACTGACATCTAAGCTCACTCTTCTTTGCAAAGTAGCTCAGATTGGATGAGCCACTTTGGATTGAGCATTGCATTTTAATTCTACTGGTCTGGACTTTGACTAGGCCCCCCTAGCATATGGCTATGTTTTTCGCTGTGGCTCTTTTTGGGTTGTGGTTCTGGTGGAAGGTGGTCCTCTGCTCGGCTTGATGCTGCAGGCACATTTGTTTCGTAGTTTGCAGCCTTCGTTTGACATTTGCTTGTAGGCCAAAAAGTGGCTGAAATTTTTATTTATTTTTTGCTACTAACTTCACCAAATACATGGCTAATAGTTGACCGAAATTCTCACCTTAAGCCGTGAAACTCTGCAGCTCCTCCACAGTTGCAACAGTATGAGCAGGCACACGCAAATTTGTAACAGCATGAGCAGCAAATGTTCTAACTTGGGATATTGCTTCGTAAACTAATTTTGCTTTAAATTCTCCACAAAGTCCACATCTTCACAATGCAGGTTGTTCATTGATTTGCTGAAACAAACCTGTGACGGATTCACATTCACAGATGAGCGGAAGTTAAATTATAAACAGATGAACTATATTTACTAGGTATTATATATTAGATATTTGAGAGTAAAGTGGCGTGAATACTAATGCAAGTCACATTTCACTATTATTATTATTATTATTATTATTATTATTATTATTATTATTATTATTATTTAAATGGTATGTACTCTATTACTTCGTGTCCACAGATATCCCCTCCTTTGTGTTGGTCTGTCACATATAATCCCAATATAATAATTGGAATTATAAGTGGTGAAATATGAAGAAAAAAAAATCAAAGGTGTAAATAGTTTTGCTCAGGGCTGTAAATTCGTTGCTGTGGCACTTCAAACACCTGCTTTGAAGAGCGGCGTTACCGACAGGCGCATTATACTGGATTCATAAAAATGAACAACTCTTCTCGTGCCTGTTTGCTGTTCATCCATGCCTCCTGTGGAGCCAAACACGACTCTTTGTTGATGCATTACAAGCAGTTTGTGTAAAACAAGCCAAATTCCTGTTTCTGTCTGAGACAGAACGATGCAGCTGAAGGTTTAATGAAATGATGTTTGCTGTCAGCACACTGGAGCCGCTTTGATCCGCGCCTCCACTCGTGTTCCCATGAGCGATTCCATTTCTTTACCTTGTTTCGCATCAATCTGAGCCGTGCCAGGCTAGTTTAAAAAGCCGGATTGTCCCTTTTGACGTTTTTTCCTCCTGGATTAGAATCGGGGACGAACCCTCCCTTCTTCTCACGAGAAGAGGCAGCGGGAAGAAGTGCAGCCGGAGCCAGAGCCTGAATTTGGGGAATGTCAAACAGCAGCAGCAGCAGGGCAGGCGGGTAAATCAAAGCTTCAGAATGAGCAACAGGTACTGTGCACAAACGCACTCAACACCACACAGACATCCGGAAAAGTTCCAGTCGAGAGAAACATCACACTTATTCTGAGATTGTGCCGTGATACCGTCCATCCAAATGAAACGAAACCGTTTGTGATTTCAGGGATCAGACCACAGCAGGAGATTATCTTAGCAGATCGGATGGGCTCACCATCACTCGTGTAAGTCAGATTCATGCTTTCTTATCGTCTCAGTGTATTGTTCCCTTTTTCTTTGCATGTGAAGTAAATATGTAAACTGATAGCATCCCCTTTCTAAAGCCATAAAGAGTTATTACCCAGATATGTAGCTTGAATTGAGTTGTACACTTTGTCATCTCTGTTAAAGCTCGTATTGTCAAGAAATGGAAAAACATTTCAAATGTTAAGATTTTCCATCACGTTATTTTATGTTTTGTCTCAATACAATCTTTATCTTCTACATCGTTTTCTGTTGGGATTTTATTTGACAGAGCAACACAAAGTATATTATTAAATTTACCCTGATGCCTTTTTGATATTCCCTTAAAGATGACTGTACTTGAAGTAGGTGACTTTGAAGTTTGGGAAAAAAACAGAAATACAACAAATGCTAAATTGATATTTGACATTATAATATAACTGCAAGAACTATTTAAGAAAAAGGCCCAGTTATTTCAACCAAAAACAAATTCTCACATTTTATTGCCATCACCAAAAGTCCCTATATGTGAGTTTAACTTTAGGCAGAATGCATTTTGCAAATTTGATTGACTTTCTTTATGGCTGCTCATGCATTCATCCCATTTTAAATGTCATGTTTTTTTGTTGTTGTTTTTTTTTTGCACAGATTCGTTGTGTCGGTGAGTCTTGTAGACGCCACTGACTTGCAAACAATCGTTTTCCCTCCATTTCCCTTTTTTTCACTAACTGATGCTTGCAGGTGGGAGTAGCTCTGAAAAACCAAATGCTTCAGTAGTTTGCCAATCTGGAAAATTCAGACAGTAATTGAGCATCGACAATGACTTTAATTAGACCGTCTTTGCTGCTCGCTGGTATAGGAGACAATGTGAAGCAGTTTCCAAACAAGATGAACTCCATTTTCTGAAAAATCCTTCAGAAGCGGGACATTTTGAAGGCTTTCATGGCATGACATCACAGGAATGCGCATCGGTACCATAGATCTCTAAAGGGGAAAAAGAAAGTGTGCAGGAACAGCCTCAAAGATACCCGCAAGTGGTCCCACATGTTTTATATACACCTGTTCCAACACACCTGTGTCAATTGAATAAATGACCTCAATCAGATGCCATCAAGTGGTGCAGAGGCTTGTTAGTTACTCAGTAACTAATAGAAGGGAACTAATGTTAGTCATCATTATTTGTTCATTCTAATGTCAAATATTAGATTGGGTGTTTAACATCTATAAACTTCCCTAACAGTTTCAAAAACATTACCTGGATAAAAAAGAAAATATTCACATCATTCACAGAAGTTGAACTAAATTGAATTGTTCTAAAGTTCCTATTTAAAAAAAAAACCAAACAAACATAGAAAAACAAATAAAATGAATAGCTGAACTGAATTTGGATCTTAAGTGGTGGACTTCAACTTTTCATACATGATATTAATGTCAAAATATAAGAAGTAAGTAGGGACACAGGAAGAAAAAAGGCACTACATTGACCCTGTGTGTTATGTTATGCTTAATCTAGTATGAATAAAGTGGGAGTGTCCTCCCCTTTTTATGTAATTTTAAGAATATGTTACGTATTTTAGACAAGCCCCGCAGGCTGCCACATTTGTCGCTGCGTACAAACAATAAAAGATAATTACTTTTATTATCTACTAACGACAGGTAATCCCTCAGGTGTTGGCAGTGATCTCAAATGTGTTACTTCTCAAGTTTTAATAACCAAAATAAATGACTTTATTCCCAGAAAGATTGTACTAAAACGGTTTCGCTTGGCAAAATCCTGCGACGTGTCCTTTATCATCAGCTGCAATCACAAAAGTGACACCGCTGCTCCCGAGCAAGTATTTGTTACTTCCGATCCAAGTCCAACATAAAGCCCACTTTGTGTCGAAAGGAAAACATTTTCGGTCAACATCCACACATCTGAACAGTTGTTTGTTTTCCTCCGCAGAGCTTCATAAAGTACAATAAAACCTTCCACAAACTGTTTCAAGAGATCCCCACGGAGGAGAGGCTGACACACAGTGAGTGTTCTCGCAATCAAAAGTCTGTTGCTCCTTTACGGCGATTGATTATGGAAATGACTTCACACCCTGACTTTTGTTCCAATTATCTCCGCTCTTACTTTTCCAATCGCTGGGCCTCTGGATGTGTTCGATTGCCAAATGTTCTGCGGAGGACGCAGAGCCGCCAGCGCCTCGCGTGGATAAATGATTCAGCAGATGTGCTCATGTTTCCCCGGTGACCTCTTTTATGCGCTTTTGTTGTTGCAGCGTTTACCTGTTCCTTGCAGAGGGAGGTCCTGTATCACGGAAAACTCTTTGTTTCGGAGAACAACGTGTGCTTCTACTCATCCGTGCTGCTGAAAGAGACCAAGGTAATTGACTTTGGTGCATTTTTGACGTGAAACATGAACGTCAGAGAAAAGTCAAAAATGTCACTAAAAGCCAAATAAGTTTCACGTACAAACCTGGTCAGTAAGTTAGAATCTTATTGAAAATTCAATTTATTTCATTAGATATGTTCACTGAGTGAAACACATGTCTAATGAAAGTTGGTTTGGATAGTTTTTTTAAGACTCATCATTTGATAACCAGACATTATTATGTGTTTACTCAGCTCATCATTGTCCCATATTAATATTTGTTGAAAAACAGAAGAAGTTTGTAAGCAGTCAAATCATTTTTGTAACTCTTTCGCCATCTTCAATGGGTTTAAATCCCGATTAGCTGGAAACTAAAGCTAACAGGTAGAGGAGCTGAGACCAAAATGAGCTTCTACTTTCCTAAAGCAACGACAAACTAAGAAAAGAAAAAAACAGATCTACTTCAGGGTATTGAATGCCATTTTGTGAACCTTTTAAACCTCATTTCCATCCTTCCAACAAATCACTGCGTAATGATATTTCAGGGCTTTTCCAAGAGAATCCAAGCAACACAAACCTTTTCTTTTTTTATCCAAAGGTGTTTCGGCTTGCTGGATAAATATATCAGTTAGGTGCATGACTCAAATGTAACATAGCATCCAGAACTGACCTGCTCTTTTCTTTTTACAGGTGGTGATTGCTATTTCCAATGTGAAGGAGATAAAGAAACACAACCCAACCCTGTCTGTGCTGTCTGTGCTAACATCCAGCGGAGAGAAGGTCAGGCTCCGCTCACACTTTTTAGAACGGCACAGTGTTTGGTATTCCATGCAGATCACTTCGGGGGCCTGCAGAGGAAAAATGTAAAGTCATCAGAGCAAAAGCAGCATCATTATTGTGAAGCTCAAACGATGTATTCCAGAGATTATTATATTTGAAAACAATAAAGTTGTGACTATTGGGACTTCAATGCCTTTTAGAATTAGCAATGAAAGCCATTCAGTATGTTTAACAGAACATCTATGAGTTGTTTTGTGCAATTTGAGATGTAGTAGGTGAGACATGTTTCCTCCCATTCATACCGAATGTCAGGAATTGAAATTTATGGCCTGACTCTGTTATCTCCCTCAGTTTTGGCTCCAGATAGTAAAAAAATCTATGAAAATCAAACATTGAAAGAGTAGTGGGGAAGAAGGGAAGATAGAAATTAACCCTATTTCTGCAGAGCAAACCCTTCTCTATGCTTTGGCCCAGATTTAACCCTTTCTCTTGACTTTTTTTCTCCCCTCTTTTTCAGTATTTGTTTGCATCAGTGAGGAACTATGGTGTCTGTTGCAAACTCCTCCAAAGCCTCTGCTGTCAGCCTCAGGTAAACAAAATGTTCCCCCATTTGGTGAGCAAAAACAAACTTCAGATTTTTAAGAGTTTTTTTGTTTTTGTTTTTCAATGGTTGCACTAGGAGAGCAGCCCAAGCAGCAGTCCTTACCTGTCCTCTGCAGAGTTTGAGCATGATCCGGTGAGTCTGCATCTCAGGAGACTTTTAGGCAGCACGAATCCAGAAGCAAACAAAGATGATTCTCAGCATCCACATGTCCTTTGTCTACAGGCCTCCAGCTTTTCCAGTTTAGAGGACAGTTCCGAGAACGTTGTTCTCAGCGACAGCATTTCTCCGATCGACAGTGGAGGTAAAGATGCCGATCCGAACTGCAATAGGAAGCATCTCAACATCGCTGCAGCATATAACAACGCATTTGTGTCTCCTCTGCAGCTGACGACACATGCAAGTCCGCACAGGGAGGCGATTTTACAAATGAAAATGGCAGAGGTGACAAATCCAGAGTAATGACTCCTTTCTCATTGATGTGTTGACATTTTTATTGATGCTTTCATTTTTTTTAAATTCTTTTTTTTGTTAGCTGAGTCGTGGATTTGGAGGTTCCTTGAAAAAGTTACACTTCTATTGTTCTTCAGAGAAGTTCTGAGTCTAAGAGTTGTCTTTCACGTCTTCCTGGTCCTGTGAGTAACACTGCACAAGTCTGCTAAAGTTGAGCCAAACTTTCTTGGTTTGTTTAAAAGTGATTGGTCTCCTGGCTCCTTGCCTGGTTGTCTCAATCTGTTCAGTTCAGTCCATGTTCAACTGCTTTACAGCGGAAAAATAAAACCCTGATCTTTTCTAGCTGGATGTAAATAAAGTGATTGAAAATCTTTAACTCGTGGGTTAATGCCGTCACAATTTGTTTAGTCAGCAGATAATTTAAGTACTACTACAGCCATTTGCATGGAATGAATTAGCTGAAATACTCATTTCATTCACAAACTTCAATGTAGGATTTTATGTTGGACACAAAGTAACAGCACACAATTGGGAAATTAGTCATTCAAACTAAGTGATTGTTGAAGGTAATGCTAAATTGTACTTAAGGTTATCCAGCGTAATGGTGGCAGAACAGACATTTATGCAAGACTTAGATTTATATAAAAAATTGAAAACCATGTGTCCATTCCTGCTATTTCAGTCTTGTACTGCTTTGTTTTGATCTATAAACTGAAGGCCTAATAAAATACAACATGTCAGATCAAAGGGTATAAATACTTTTCTGCCTCCTTCAGCTAAAGGTCCTTTGCTAACTACTGCACATTTCTAACTAAGTGTGCGTCATGTCGCACATGCGTCGCGTCATGTGCAACATTTGGCCTTTTAACTAAAGAAGCTCAGTTCTTCCGTAAGAACAAACTTTAGATACTTTAATCACAGAGGACAGTGATGTGGTTGAGGCTCTATAATGTGGGCGGCTCAATACTTGCGCTCTTGCAGAAAACAATCTTTTGCTATATGCTGGACAACTTTTTGAGCTTAGAAATGTTAAAACATAGACATGTGCTGGCATGTCAACTTACTGAACGTGCTGACGTGAAGAAATCTATGACACCATTGTAATGGCGCTGATAATAATACCACATGATTTTTACTTACGCGCCACAAAAATAGATGTAACTGATATCTTATTGTTAGTGAAGTCAGCACTCTATGATCTCCCCCGCCTTTAACCCTGAGAGTGAATGCGAGGCTTGCATTCATGTAATATCTTCTTTTTTTATTATTTGTTTGTTTTTCTTGCAGAATGTTGTTGCTGCTCTTGGTGTCCAGCTACATCGGGCTGAGGATCACCGCTCTGGAGGAGCAGCTGAACTCTCTAGGAGCCCTGACCGATCTGTCTTCACACTACGCAGAGTGAGTAAAGTCGCACAAAGAAACACATGGTGGAAGTCGGTTGGGGAGTGTGTGTGGGAGAAAAGTGAGACGTCTCAAACCGGTTTTCAAACAACTAGCTACTGCTGATCACAGTAAGATAGGGGAGAAGTGGCCGTACTTGTTCGTGGCAGGAATCAGAAGAAAAGAAAAGTGACTGCATTCCAGAGAATTACACGCACCAGGATGTGTTGTCTGTATTTTTATGCTGAAACAACAGGGAGGAATTTAAAACATGTTTAAATCTCGACAGTAAGTCTTGTCTCAGAACATCCACTTTTGTTTGTAAACTTAAGCATTTAGACATGTTAGCCAGAGTTTAGTAATAAAATGTTCCTTCATTAAATAAAATCAAGCAATTTAAAAAGCTACAATGTAACCAACTTTCATTAAATTGCTTATAAATGTTTTGATTAGGCTAAATATTAATTTCACTCCTCTACCTTCAGCTCATTTTTCTTCCTCGTCTTGTTTTTTTTTTCCCACCAGGTACCAGGAAACATAAACAGCTGTAACAAAGACATCTCGACTATAACAACACTGACTTTAATAATGTATATTTAGTTTTCTTCAGTATTGCACACAAATACTTTTCACAACAGAAAGTAAACTCCTGTTTAAAGTCGATGTTCTACAGCTAATCTTAAATGTACATCTGGGTTCTCTGAACTCAGATGTACATGGGTTGGCTGTCTGTATCAGTGTACCAAAGTTACCTCCACAAATGTCACACAATTGCTAAAATTAACCTCGCACTGCTACCAACCCAATCCTTGAAATGTGTGGAATATACCGGAGTTCTGATAAGTGTGATCTTGGCTTCATTAAGACCCAAAGCGTTTAAAGGTGAATTATTCACAACAGACAATATAGTGGTTAATTTCCTTTTATTTAACTGACAGACTTAGCACAGTTTTGACATGAGTAACTCTGTGGCTAAAAGATTGTGCTTTTATCAAGGTGTGCGGTTTTTAAAAATGCAGTTGGGGAAATTCACAACAGGCAGATGCCAAAGGTAATAAACTAGCTAATATCAGTGAGGAATAGTTAATAGTTAACTTCTATAACTGCAGAAATGCATAGTAGTCCAATGAGATTAGTCACTGCTTAAATCTATTTATCAAAAATAATGTTATACATATTATAACTCTAGAATTGTTATTTTAGTGGCTATGTTCGTTCCACCAAATAGATCATATTTCACTTTTGATTTTGGTGTTTGTTTTTCTTTAAAGTGAATACTATAAAACTATATTAGTTTTACTCAAGTTGGAGGTGTGTGTAGGAATCGCACACTGGGCCATGCCTAACCAGTCTGCATGTGAGGAACAACCAGGCGCCAGAAGCTAACAGAACTATGAGGAGACAACTAGCACACCTTGGCAGTGATTTCTTTTATATTTATGTTGCTTGAATCAGCTATTTTTTTGAAAATCGAAGAACAGACTCAGTCTAACTCAGAATATAAACTCGCTAGGTCTTTTTTAATCCCCACACACAATGGTGTTCTTTTGTTGTACCTTTAGAATTGATGTACTTCAGCATGTTAATGACAGCATCTGACCACCAGAGGGCAGTAAGTCACTACAGATTTATTAAAGCCAGGGTAGCAATGCGTCCGCTTTTCCTTTAGCGGCCTCACGTTTACCCCCCCAAAAAACAATAATTAATAAAAACAAAGCCATCTTCAGATCCTTTAAACATTAATATAAAAGGGTCAAATTTTAGGGTTTGATTTACTGTTGGCAAATTGTTTTTCACAACTGAAGAATTTTCTGGCACCAATTGTGTAAAATGTGTGTAAAATATGTGCTCTGACAGTATGAATTTAATGCATAATTTAAAGCTGATTTCTTTTACCTGAAACTTACCGCTTTTACAAGAATCCGTAACATTTTCATTCATTACTTCCAACATGGCAGCAGTCTTAAATGCACAAATATTTGCTTGCCTTTGTAACTGCATAGTGGAATAAATGTTAATTTATGGACTGTAAGTAATAATAAAAAAAATCACCCAATTTCATGTTTTTGTACGTAAGTGATTTTATTTTGTTGTCCATAAAAAGGTCAAGATTCAGTCCCATGAATTCATTTCATTACATCATATTTTCAGTTCAAAAAAAGCAACATAAAATTACAAATTATAATACAAAGAAAAGAACAGGTAAGTACAGTAACCATATAAACAGTCTACTAATAGGTTCTAGATCCCCCCCCACCCCCAACATCGGACCCGGTCAATCTCTAGCACAAAAAAAAAATAAATCAGCATTACATCAGTTAGTATCAGCATTAAAAAAAGTCAGATAAACATCCTTTTTTTTTTCTTCTTTTTTGGAGTTTTAATGTTTCAACGCCATAAATTCACCTTTATCCTCACATTAACAACACAAGATTATGCTCCATCCCATCATTTGCTCTGCAAAACACAACAGACATGCATACAGTTTTTACTGCTTATCCCCCCTCCCTTCTTCCCTCCCACCCCAATCAATGAACATTCAAGGCCAAAAGATACAATATATCAACCATAGTGGTGCATCGATAAACGGTACGTTTCCAACCCAGATTCTCCAAACCAGTGAGGTCTCCCTGGTTTCCCCATCCCGGTAGAAAACTGAGGACAAATTTTACTTCCAGAGAGAGATTCTTTTACTCGCTCTCAAATTCTTCTGATGACTCAGTTTCTGAGTTTGAGAAAGTAACAGATTTCCATTATTCAAATATCACATACGCAAAGCACAGGATGAGAACGGAAGAAGAAGAAAAGAGAAATATCCCTGTTTGAGCAGACAGGAGGTGAGTGGTGGTTCAGAAAACGTCTTCTACTGCTTCCCGAGACCCACTTGCACTCCCAAAATGGAGCAATCAGGTCAGTGCCGGTTAATAAATGTTCCCTTTGATACAATGCGGCCACAATCACTGAAATTGATGGATCTCCTGTGCAGCAAACACCTTGTACTACAGCAGGTCTGCACACAGGACCTGTTAGTACTTCTTCACCCAAGAAAACCTGTATCCATGATGCTTTCTCCTTTAGAACACAGTCAATGATAATGAAAAGACACAGACGTATATTTTATACCCTTGTTACACTTTGGATGCTTTATACAATAGTGCTGAACTTAAGACCTGCTTTTTCATGCTAGATCAGATATATATATATATATATATAAATGTGTAAATACATATAGTGTTTGTGTATGCATGTCGATGTGCAAAGGTGTGTGCGCGTACGTGTGGTGGAACCTGCACCACACCAACAGTGACGAGGCTCAAGTATGGCTTGTGTCAGACATTGCGGTGTGCTGCCAGCCACAAGAAGAGCTTCTGTACATTTAGGGCCAGAGATGGAAACAAAAACAGGAAGGTACAGGAAGCTATATTCCATTCTGGCACCTGATCTGAATCACATTATTAGTCCCAACATCATGAAGTATGATTATGAAACAACTCAGGAAAAATTACATCAAAGCTAAAATTTGCCTAGCGAATGTGCTGCGGCGGCAGCTAGAAACGGATGAATGCTAGCCAGCAAAATTCAGGTTACACACAACATCGGGATAAAAATGGATGCAATTCATGTTGGTTTGTTGGAGCAGACAGCAGCTGTTGGAGTCAACTTTTAGAAAAGCATCAAGCTCCAAAGGTCTCAACTTTAGCCCCGCTTCTGACTGAAGGCTAAAACATCTATTATGTTGTTTCAATTCTCAAAGCCGGAGACACAGGCGTCCCTCTAAAGAGGCAGCTGATCAGTTTCCAGCAAAGCTTAGAAAGGGAAATAAAGAAAAAAATGGCTCTCTCCAAAAATTAAAACATTTATAGTGCCATTCAGGCGTTTACATGACGACTATAATGAATGATTTTTTGATTTATTTTAGACTTTTAATTATGAATCTAAACCATTTTCCCAGGGTGGAAGGATTGTACAACACAACTTCACTTTTTCAAATTGCAAAATACATTAGTTGCTCAAATATGTCCTTATACAGTACTTTGGATAAATGTCTTAGCAAGTTCTGGCTACATATTCTGACTGAATATTTCCAAAACTTTAAATTTAATTAGTTTGTCTGCTCCAAGCTGTCAGCTGTGGATGAAAGGAAATTCACTGGGGTGTGGAAGCTGCTGAAACAGCAGTATCAATGTCCAGTGAACCGAGTTTAATATCAGCGAGGACTGAGAGGCAACAGAGCAAGAAAGAACTGCTCCAAAACCTGAAATCTGCAGTTGGCCACAAATTCAAGCCAAAGGTTTTATGGAGAAACGATTTATGGTCAGAGGAGACAATGAGAAGATACAAGTATGTCGATGAGGCTTTCAACACAAAACTATTAAACCAACAAAGGGCGGAGGCAGCATCATGCTGAAAGGTCAATTCTGCTGCCGGCAGTACAGGAACAATAAAAAAATAGATTAAGGACTGCCTTCAAATTACTCAACTCAAACCAACAGACACATGACTGGGTTTTCAACAGGAACGATGATCCCAAATATAAATAGAAACTGGTTTTTAAGTTGATAAAGCAGACCAACGTCAAGCTTTTGGAATATGTTGGAACTAAGCCTCAGTGAAAAACTACTAGACTATCTTTAAAAGCTGGATCCATGTTCAGATATTCAGGCAGGATTCTGACACAAACATGTTAAAGTTTCCTGAACCTTGTGTGGCTTGCCTTCGACTTACTATGAGACATATATCCAAATATCAGTAAGGATCTATTTAAAGTTTGAGCCGATTAAAGAAAATCCTAAATAAATGCAAATCTATTGCCCAAGTTCTTTTTTTAAGAAAACAAAGTGACAAAGTTGCATTTTGTTCCATTCCACCCAATAAACAAGAACATTAAATAACTCACACATCATTATAACTTTTGTTGCCATAACCTTTTAAACACAGCAACCACTCTGCATGTCACCTCATTGCGGTCTAATGAGGTGCTACGTTCTTTACCGCTTCTTGTTCAGAAGCAGCCACTTCCTGGAGTGTCTGCAAACGTCTCCTTAAATCTTTCGACGCGCCCACTCTGTGTTTACATGATGAAATGACAGAGCAGACTTGCACTTAAAAACCAAGGAAATTATTATTTTATTTTTTTTTCTGAATGGGAAATCTAATTTATTCCCTGAAACTTGTTTCTGCTACTTAGTGGAAAGTTTAGGACTAGAAAAGACATGGAAGTTGGCCTTTTGAGAATTAATAATGAGGGAAAGTATGAAACACTCTGCAGCCATGCAACCTGTGAAAGGATTTCAGGCTACAACAAGAGGACTGGAGACAGATCACCCCAAACCACACATTAAGTAGGTTAGTGTTAGCTGGAGAAAAACTTGGGAATGCCCTGGCAGTCAGATTGATGTCCATTAAAAAGGTAAACAAGTAGTGGAGAGGGGGGGATACATGCTTGATCAGTATTTGTCCACTGGAAAAGAGAACTAGTCAAACTGTGGAGGTATTCTTCATTATACACAAATTACATGATTAAAGAAACAAAAAAGAAACAAAAAGAAACATCAATATTGATGTCCTCATTAGCCTTCCACTACTCTAGGTTTCCAAGTCATCAGGATGTCCTTCATTTCTACACACATTCACTCACGCATACTAATGTGTGCACACAGATCCAGAGAGGTTTGAACACACACACACACACACACACACACACACACACACACACACACACACACACACAATCACAGCATATTCACCAACACCACTTCAGAATTACATCTGTGTGCCTTTGTGGACAAAAATCTCTCACTTATCAATTGAATTAAGTCGACGTGTTTTAAAGCTGCAATTCCAGGTCGTCCTACGACACTGCAGCTCTGAAATGACTTGATCTGTTCTGTAGTGTTTCACCACCACTGTACAAATGTATAAAGCTAATGACGTTTTAAAAAATTTTGTCACCTTTTAAAAACAGGAAACACAACGTAGGTCGTGTTTGTGTTGAACCTGTAGGTGTGCTGCTTTAAAGACACACAGATGTGACCAAAATCATTCACGCGTTCATTGCAAACATGCTTCCACACACACACCCACATACACAGTGTCATAGATACAAACACGTAGAGGCTGCTTGTTTCTCAGGCGTGCTGTGCGGCCAGGTCCTGGTTGATGAAACGCCGTAGCCTCTCCAAGTACTGACTGTAAAGCTCGATGTCGTTGTGGCCAGCCCCCTCCACCCACAGGGGCTCCACGGCCTTGGGACAGCGCTCGAACAGGGCGAGGCCGTGGGAGAAGTCGATCACCTCGTCTTCTGTACCGTGAATGATGAGCACTGGAGATGGGATCTTTGAAACCTTCTCGATGCTGGAAGAGATTTATGCATTACTGCTCTAAGGTGCTGTGCACATTTCAGCCACATTTTAATGAAAGATCGGTAATTTTACACATGCAATGCGTCTCAAGTATATAGGATTACGTCTGTAAGAATTTTGTGGATTTTTCTCCAGTCAAAAAAAGACTGAGTATAAAAATCATCAAGAAATGGTCCTACAATATATGCCAGGGTAAAAATACAGCTAAAGGAAAAATAATTTAACAGATGCTGTCAACGTTCATTTTCTAAAGACATCTACTCAAATACAATCTTGCTTCCAAATGACTGTTTTGGAGCCTCAATGGGAAAAACCAATCTATCTTCTGCATTTAATTAAGAACAAACAATTCTAACCTTGTTGCAGGTTTTTTTTTCCAAGGCCGTTACTTCATCTCTAATAACATTCACCACATGCTTAAATTAATATACATTTAACAGTTTTTCTTAAAGAGGACTTGCACAGAATAAAAAATGTGTCGCTTTTTTGAGTCTGATAGAACACAATATTTCAATTAAAAGTCATTACTAAATTCCCAAAATATGAAAAAGCATGCCATTTCCTTTAGTTTGTATTTCATACTTTTGAAAGAAAGGGGAGGGAAAAAAGACTAAACTGAAAGTTGATTTCAATCCGACAAATCAAAAATAGCTAACTTTGAGTCTTCCTCCTTCAGTAAAAGCATCAACACAAAAGAGTGTTGTTTCAGACTGCTGCCTCGTTTTCACTGAGCAGTACGACACAAGTCGATGTTAGTAGAGCCATTACTAGCAATAAGGATAATGAAAAGTTCTGTTTACTTTCTGACTGACTGGTTCCTGCTGTTAATCATTTCTGGTAATTCTTAGTGCACTTCTACTTATGAGAATGCTGTACTTTAAATGCTTTTTGCTTCACTATTGAAAAATGTAAAATTATTTTTTGACAAAAATAAATAATCTTAACTGATTTTTTTGACCAAAAAATCATTCTATGGTAAACACAATAGAATGTGCACCATAGTCCAGAATCTGTCTGGACTAGAACAATTAGTTTACTTTGGATGGCAAAGATGCCGTTAAGCCTGGAGGGAATCTTCTCAACTTGATAAAGATTTCAGCTACTGCGTTGCTTTTTAAAATTTTATTCATGAGTTGCTTTTTTTGGAAATTTCCTATTTATGCCTGAGGTGAGGAACTTACTTGGGGAACGCGTCAAAGCAGTAAGTTTTCTTTGTGTCAGGGAAGGCCACCCTCATGCCAGAGGTGAGAGGAGAATGAAGGACCACCGCAGCGCACTCGAACCTCGATGCTAAATCTACTGTGGGCACTGTGCCAATGCTCTGTCCATACAGGATGATATTTTCAGGGCTGATGCCATACCTGTAAAACAAGCCAAAAAATTACAGAATAAAAGAGCAAAAAGACCTGAACAAAACTTTTGAATAATGTGGTCAACAAATACTTTTACAAATACCAGGGATGAACAAGTTTTGCAATTTAAACAAATTACAACCAACACAGTGTGTGATGAGTATGTCTTTTTTTTCTTTGCTTTTATATTTTATCTACAGACTTCACAAAATAAATTGATTTACTCAATATTCCCAATTCATACTGAACCGTGACATCACTGCATCATTTTATTGGTTCTGTTTTTATATTTGTACTTTTTAGTAATTTTACTTGTGTACTAGCGTATTGAGATTGTAAGGCAGAAACTTGTGTGAATAAACGTCACACAAGAATTTAATTTTTTTCTCATAACTTCTTTACAAGAGAAAGTGTCTGTTAAAAAATAAATAAAAAATAAAAATAAAAAAGAGCCAGTAGGGGTTAAAATTTCATTCACCAGCTAGATTAAAATGAATCTTGTCTCCTTACCGAGAGCGCAGGGCGTGCCACGCAGCATCGATGTCTGCGTAAAGGTTCTTCTCAGATGGCTTGCCAGTACTAACACCATAGCCTGAGTAGTCGTAGGAGAAGATGTTGCAGTTGATGCGGGTGCCTAAGCCGATGTAGAAGCTGCTCATCTGACCCAGGTCTACGGCGTTGCCATGTGAGAACAACACTGTGAACCTGAGCGACAGACAGGGAAGAGAAGGATGTAAGGAAGTGAAGCGATAAGACTGGAAACTCAAACCTGAAATTTGGTGTATAATGCTGGTGGCTTGTTAACAAGTTTATGAAGCACACATCTGAGCATAGTCAGTCTCACAGTGGTGATTCATGTCTCACCTGGCATTGGGAGCACAACGTATGTACATGCATCCAACCCTATTCCCTCGGCTAGATCTGGTCAGGAACACGTCGGTCACATCCAGTTCTCTCTGTGAATACTGGAACTCGGCTCTTTCTGTGAGGTGCAATTTCCACCTGCCTTCGGGCCCACTGATACTGCTGCTGGTGGTGGCAGCACTGCCACTACTGCCGCCTCCTCCTCCACCGCCACTACCACCGCCACCTCCTCCTCTGTCTGATCCACTGGCATTACCCAGCCGCGAACGCAGTCCCGGCGCTCCGAGTGACGGGGGAGCAGCTCCAGAGTTGGCGGCAGACACGGTTGTTGCTCCAGATCCAGGATCTGGGTCGGGGAGCAAAGCATAAGTGGGCTCTGGAGGGAGAAAAGCCAGTTTGGCTGCAATGCGGCTGGGACAGGGAGGGCAGCAAAAGAGGCAGCACAGCTCTCGTATGGACAGGCCGTTCATCTTCTGGCACAAATCTGAAGAGGAGAGACAGCAAATTACCAAAAATATTAAAACATATGAAAAACAAAATTATTTCAAACTAGTTCACACGTTTTTTTGACTGACATTTGAAAATGTCTTCTTGACAATTGTATAACATCTACTATTGTTTCTATAAGAAGCTGAATAAGTAGTTGCTTTAGTATTCACATAAAATTTAGTTTAATTTACATAGCAATGAATGCAACTCCAGGGCAGGCAGTGAATGACCTTACATGGAGAGGTTTATATAAAATGGATCCAAGGAATGACCCCAGAGGAACTCCACTGAGCCATATTGGGCCTTAGCATTACCTATACAAACATGCTCTATTTTGCTCTAAATGTTCAAAACTTATATCAGCAGGATATTTCAATTTGAGGTCCAAAGTAATTTAACAAAGACAAGATTTTCAATTGGATTGAGATCAGGACTCATTGCTGGCCATTTTAAAACAGTCCATTTTTTCCATTTCAACCCTGCCTGCATGCTTTTGGAGGTGTGCTTTGGGTAGTTATCTTGCTGGAGGACCCAGGATTTTCGCCTCAAACCAAGTTTCCTTACACTGGGCAAGACATTTCGCTCTAGAATTGCTTGATAATCTTCTGATTTCATGATACCTGTGATACAGTTAAGGCCTCCAGTACCAGATGCCGCAAAGCAGCCCCACAGCATTATGGATCCTCCACCATGCTTGACTGTTGATATGGTGTTCTTTTCTTTAAAGGCTTCATTGCGCCGTCTGTAAACATACTGTTTGTGTGAATTACCGAAAAGCTCCACTTTTGTTTCATCTGTCCATAAAACGTTGTCCCAGAAGGCTTGAGGTTTGTCCAGGTTCTCTTTTGCGAAGATCAAGCGTTCTTTTTTACATCTTTTCTTCAGCAATGGGGTCTTCATTGGACTCCACCCATGAAGCCCCACTTTCTGTAGTGTGCCTATGGCGTATGGTACTTGTTGAAACAGTCACACCAGACTGCTCCAGGTTGGTTTTTAGATATTTAGATGTTTGACGTGTTTGTTTTTTTTTCCCCACCATTCTCACCAACCGTCGAAAACTTCGGTCATAAATTTTTCTCTTCCCCCTACGTCCAGGGAGGTTCTTGAGCGTTCTATGCCTGGAAATCTTCTTAATAACATTACGCACCATTGAAACAGGGATACCAAGATCTTTGGAGATGGCTTTATACCCTTTGGAGGTCTTGTGCTTGCAAATAAAAGCATTTCTGGTGTCCTCAGACAGCTCCTTTTTCTTCACCATTGTCACATGTGAAGATGGACTAACAGGTGGCTTTTAAAGCACCAACATGATCATTCATTGGTTAATTAATGTCACATGTGTGGAGGAAATTCATCACAAGTGATCCTTATTTGTGATTCACAAAAGGTGAGCCAAATTGGGTTTCCATACTGATTTGCAGCAAAGGGTGCCAATACTATTGACATGCTAAACATTATGTTTTTCTTTGTTTTCCTCATAATGTTTATCTTTTTAAATGTTTTTTTTTTATCATTTGCCGTTTTGCATCAAGCACAAGCTATCGGCAGTAAAATGTTGATGAATTTCCTTCAGTAAATATTCCATTATATGTACTGAAACGTCATGGGTGCCAATAATGGTGAGCAGGACTGTAACAGCTTCTGCAAATGTGTGCTCTGCAGAAAAGGGAGACTACAGCAAAAAGAGAGCAATCTAAACTAATGTTGATCACTGTAGATGTTGCAACAACGATTGACAACTTTGGATTTGCTCTGAAGTCTAAAGCCCGGCTGTGCTGACACCTTTAGAGACAGGACTTACTTAAATCCCTGCTCACATTCAGACTACTGCTACACAACATTATAAACCATCCAGGTCTGGAGGGTCCCAAGGATACTAGATATGTAATTTATTGTTGCCATGAAAAATTTCTTACGGGAATAAATATTTGGGTTTATCATGATAACAGTAAATTCCAATTAATAGTCTGAAAAACCCAAAAGTTGACAGCGCTGTCAAAATAGTTTTTTTTTGCAACAACACAAAACTCTCATTATTCCAAATAAATTGAATTTATGTTTTTTTGCACATGATTGACAAAACACAGGAGTCAATAAAAGGCAATACCTCACGATAATTATTTTCACTGATCTGATTCTTTATAGCTCTATCAATATGCACACCAGTGTATACAGATACAGTGGTGCTTCCAATAACACATCTGTAGAGAAATTTGGCATGTTGTCATCTGACCCACTGGAAAAGCAGTCTACCTCAATGACACATTTATCACCGACTATGAAATATTAGTAATAACCACGGGGATACAGGATGTCACAAGGTATTGGACAATAGGAAAGAGAGAGGGAGATGGAGAAAGGCTTTTTATTAGACTTTATTGATTTTACACATGATCACTGACATTTAGAAGTCAAAATGCTTTTCTCACACCTTCTCAGTCTCACACTTTTTCCATTTAGTGACACAGAACTATTTTATTATGCTTATTATCTGTTTGCTTAGCAATACTTAATGAATTACAGACTAACATATTAATCACTGCAAATGGGGAAAAAGACAAATGAACTAAATTTAGTTTAATGAGGATAAAATAAATTCTAGATGCAAATATTTGTGAATGAAATTACATTTTTTAAACAACAGTTGTCTTAATTATTTGTTCTGTTTTCCTGATTAGTGACCATCCCGTAGAGGCTACAAAGCCACACAAGTAATGAATTTCTATAATACAAAATTAACTATTTGGGTTCATTTTAGTTAGCCATTTTAACGTTCAAGAGGAGAATGAGATGTAGCATAATTTTAGACTTCAATCTTAACTACTTGGCTCTTTTGCATGTTTGTCTTAAAAGACAAAATAAAATATCTGGATTTATTTGAGTTCAACAAAATCACAACCTCGAGGTTCTCCGTTGATGAATGTTGTAGCAAATGACATCGGAATGTCGAGCACAGCTCCTGCGCGCTCACGTTCCACCCACATTCCTGCCCATATTTACTCATGACGTGGTCAGAATCAAATTAGACATTAACTAGCTACAGTAAGACCTGACATGAAGAAGGGGCTAAACATGGTGGTGGTGACGAGATGGTCTGGACTGCTTTGCTGCTTCGGGACCTGGACGACTGACCTTATTTACAGCCATGAATTCTTCTCTCCAGAAAACAACAGTTGTCTTTATTATTTGACGGTCAGGCCATAATTAATGACCCTCAGCTCAAGCACAATTGGGGTTTGCAGCAGGACAAAGGCCTGAAACGCATCAGAATGGACCAAAACTCTTTGTCAATGTCTGTGGCCAAACTAATGATGTTCCAAGTTACGGATTCAAGTTATTTAAATGGCCAGTATTTACCAGCTGCATCGGACCAGAACAGAGCAGAGGGGATTTCAATGTTTTTGGTCAAACAGGAGCGACAGATGGATAGCGAGATGCACAATGCTGACCAAGCGCTTTTCCGAATAAACAAACATGCCAAACAAAATGCTGACCAATCACACAATAATTTCACCTGCAGAAGGTGGTGATACGTTCATCAGGGGAGTTGTGACAAGAAGGGGTGGACGACATGAGGCTGAGAACAAAATTATGAGATTTTCATCAAGAAGCTGCGACAATGAAGGCTGATTCTGACACATTGGCCCAACCATGCTGGGCCTTTTAGTAAAGGAATTTGCCAACTCAAAGTCTCTGTCTGGTACTTTAATAAAATAAATGCCATGTGTATACTTAAACTAATGAGCCCTACAGTTTAATGAAAACATTTTGGATTACATGCCTTAAGTTATCATTGTAATAGTTCCCTCCTTAATTCGCTCACCATTGGTGCATCTTTCAATGGAGTTGACGTTTTTTGTTAGGATCAAATATTGTCAACTATCAGAAGTTTCTACAGGACAGCCTTTTGTTTGTAAAGATATGACTGCCTTAACGCAAAGCTGCAGTCTTCAATGGACTTCCAATTTGCTCCCGCTAAAGGTTTTTTTCATGCCAAGCAGTTTGTTTTAGTGTTAATGCTACCTTACTTACTGTCTGTTTTGATACACTTGTAGGGAGATCAGCTTGTAGCATTTTTATATTTAGCATTTCAAAGCTGTTTTACTCCTTAATGCTTTGCTTTAGATTATGTCAATTGTAATAAAGGCAAAGATTTTTTTTCCTTTACTCCTTTCACCAGTATAAGAAAGGAGAACCTCAAACGTTTCTCAGAAGAAAACAATCACCCAAATTTGATATTTTAATCTAAATACTAAAGTTTAGGCTGGAGAAGAGTCTGAAGTTTAATCTCACAAAAGTAATTAGATTTTTAGAAGTTGCAATGTATTAGAACAGTGCATTGTCTTTAACGTTTTATAAACACCTAAATCGCATAGTATTGGGTCACATTAATTGTTTTGAAACAAAACAAGTAAGCATTGTTAAAATGTTAGAATGCCATTTTTTTACTAAGTTCTGCAGACTCATCCTGCAAATGTAATGCAATTTAGAAACGCCACATTTTTATTCTCAATATAGAGCAGCAACAAAAATATAACTGACATCAATGTTCCAGTGCTGTAAATTGAGAAAAAAAATTGTGTTCTGAGCTATAAGATTACGCAAAAAAGAACTAAAGAAAAATAAGTTAGGGAGGAATTGATCCAACACCAGAGTGTAGGCGGCAGTGATTTCAGAGGCACATGCTGCCTGCCAAGAAATTAGCACACTAAGATAAATAAAATGTCCAAACCAAAAAATTCTTCATGTTTGCTCCTTTTGCTCAGATAATGCAACCATATTCACTTATATAGTTTTTGTACTTTTAAGAATCCTTATATATCATTTGCAATCAATTTTGTCATCCCAGTTATTAACATAGCAAGGGGTTTGTTGTTGAATTTTTGGTCTGAAACTCATGCTATATTTTTCTGAAAAAGGGTGGATTTTATTTTTTATTTTTTTAAACAAACCCAATAGTCTTTAAAGCAGAGGTAACAAAGTCCAGTACCAATCCAGCAACTTTTAGATGCATCCCTTCTCCGGCACACCTGAATCAAATTAACTGCTGGTTAACAAATCTCTGCAGAGCTAAATGAATCCTGGTGAGGGATTTCAGGCATGCTTGAACAGAGATTCATCTAAAAGTGACAGAATGATAGCTCTCGATGGCTGAACTTGAGCACACTTGCTCTAAGAGTCCACATTTCCTAAATAAACCAGTCTACCACTCAAGCATATGCTAAAGTGGTCTGTGCAAGGTCCAATTTTCATATTCATTTTGAGTATTTGTTTATAATGTTTAGATTATTAAAAAAAACTAAAAGCAGGATGCACTTTATGTTGAGAAAAATACTTTATGTTGATGATAATAATAAGTCTGAATGTTTTACATATTTCAGTGTCCTCAGGGAGACATAAATTACTCAAGAATTTTAACTTTAAAACAACCTTAACCTTTGAACCTACACACACATTTATTATTTATTAATAAATAATACATTTATTTATTAATAAAATAATTTAAAAAATAATATTTGTCCAGATTAAATGACTTGTTTTTCCATACCATCCTTTTGAAAAGGTTACCAACACACCTACTTAGATAAATGGCACACATACCTGTATTTAGAAATCCTTTTTTGTTGAAGTTAACTGGAAAAGCTTTGCACCAGCGTCTTGCAGTCTCTTCGGTGAGCCAGCCAGATCCTAGTGAAAGTAAAATGAACAATGTACTAAATACAAACAGTCATCAGACAACCTACACCTTCTTGTATTACAGTCTAATTTTATAGTAAACTATATGTTTAAAAACTCCTAAAATCACAGATCACACAGGTGAATTTATTTTAAGGACTCGATATAACAAGGATTACTTCTACGAATACTCCTATGAAAGCAAATTGTTGGTCTCTATGAACAATAGGCAATAAATTGCATGACATCGGATGCTTTTGACAAGGGTAAACAGGGATAATACTCACAGCACTATCTCAGCAAAAACACAGACTCACTGGCATGCTAATGAAAACTGCTTTAAACATGACATAAAGCGTTGAATTTAGTCCGTAATATTAGGACATACAGGCGAGGAGAAAGCCAACACAATTGAAGTCAAACTGCTCACCAGAACCTCTGTATTTAGCAGCCAAATCCATCCATCACTACCGCTAGCAGGTTGCCCAGCTAGCAGCGGCTGCTGCTAGCTCGTTAGCTTGGCCGTCTGAAAGCGACCTACTTACCGATTCACAGCAGGACGATAGGCGGGATGGAGAGGTCCTATATGTACTCAGAAGCAGCGTAGGACTACGAAAATCCTTCTTGTGTCTTGACATGGATGGACTTACTCAAGTGTACCAACCAGTTGTCGGTGGCAAGCTAGCTGAAATTCATGGCTACCAGATTTTTTTTTTTTTTTTTTTTTTTACTACTGCCCGACTTCATCCGGAAGTGACGTACGAGCGTCAAATCCTCATTCAGCCAGGCAACAAAGCTACATATTTAAACTAAACCAAACTAAATAAGAATATATAGTAAATATTTTTCATATATATTGTTTACAAAGAAGAAGAAACATCAAATGTGTTCTTATGTATTATTTTTTTTTCTCTGATGCAGTTTAGCGCTGTTTACCCTTTATAGACAAATATCATTCCAAAGCAATACAAGCCGGGCTCTGTGACTTAAACATGTCATTAAGTATCAAAAGATGTACACTGGAGATGACGCTTCCCAGACTGTATGAGTAATGGGGAATGTAACTCTCCACCCCAGGCATCTTAAGTGGGGTTGATATTGTGTGCAAAGTGTAAGGTTTGTGTATGCAAAGCATATATTTTTGTAAAATAAACAAACAAACAAGTACATGAAGATATCATAACTGGCTAATGATATATGACTTGAAACGTTCACTTTGTTTAGATAAAAGGGGTATGTTGCTGTTTTTGAATGAATCTACACCTATTTGACTATCTCATGAGCCTCTTTTAGTGTGTCAAGTACATGTCAACCCCTGAACGAACAAAATAAAAAAGACCTTGTGAAGATGTTGGCTGAAGCTTTCAGTAGACTGTCATTGTCAGCGCCTCCTGTTTGTTTTCACTGGATCTTACAGTCTTGTGTTATTACAGATGTCCAGTTTATTAAAACCTTTCTCTATTCAGAAATGATTTTTATTCAGTTCTAGAGTTTAACCATTATACATTTACAATACATGTTGTCTTTAGGGAGTAAAACATTTTGTTTTTCATTTCTTAATACACCTGAGTTTCAGACCCCAAAATGGGAACACACACACAAAAAAAATGGCTGAGAGAAATTAAGTTATTGACAAAAACAAAATGTTAATAAATCTTAAAAAGTCAAGAGTGTATTTATACAGAGGCTTCTTCCCAACCTCTGTAACACAGATTGTAACAGAATATCCTTCTGGATAGTTTAAATTACAGCAGCATTTAACTTCAGAAAGTATGTTTGTATTGAATCACACTAACTTCTCTCAGGATACTTAAACCATTTTGGCCCAGTTATTCAATTTAAAAGACGATTCTACCAATTACACCATATTCAAAAATTTCAGAAGTTTCTCATGAATCTCAACATAGCTTCTACTTCTAAAGCTTTCCATGTACAGCATACAAATGGAGCTGAATCATATAATAAAACTGCACATTCAGACATGAGAAACTACTGTGAAAGGAATGGCAAAGTTCAAAACGATGCAAAAAAAGAGAAAGTAATGTGTTTCTGTAAAATGGTCCAAATAAAATTTGTCATCCAATATTGATAACAACACAGATTTAGGACACTAAAATAATAGTATGAATATTTAATTTAAGGTGAAATATTATTACACAAGAAGAATCACCATATCTTTAATCAGTACTAATTAGGAATTACACTAATCATCTGCATACTTTCGTATGCTATACGTTGATTGCATTTAAGAAACTGAAAAGAGTTTAAAAATGAATCTTATTTTTTCTTACCACTTCCAGCATCATGTGTGCCTCTTTGCCCGAGCTCTCAGACTATCACATAAAGAACCATTGTGTGCTTTGTGCTCATGATCATCAGCCACTCCTCTGCACTGTCATCTGGTAAATGTAGGACTTCAAAAGTGGGAAGTGCAATAGTTTTGTCCCTTCTGTCTTTTATTGATTCTGTTTGCATTGATCCAAACATGTCTGTCTGAGTACATCCATTTCTCTAAGCAAGTCAAAGTTCATGCAGTTGGTGGGGTTTTTCTTAATGCAGTGTCTCTTATGTGTTGCTGTTGCACTCTCTGCTGTATCATTGTGGGATCCAGTTGTGGATCCCACAATGTTTTTAGTCCTGTTTTTAGTCCTGTTTAATTAGTAATCCATGACTTCCTGTTTTCATTGGGCATTCCTTTTATTTTTTGCAGCCACTCCTAAAAAACTCTAAACTTGCCCATTTATGGAGCCAGAACAATTAATCAAGTGCTACAATCCTAAATACATGTTGCCCCAATCCACAGTGAGGATGATAAGGAAGAATTGAATAAACTTTAAAGTTCAGGGAAATGCAGCGTGTCTTTTTTTTTTAGCGAGAGAATATGCTACTATTGCAGAAATATTGTTAAAGTTTCCTGATCTTAGGGCACTGTGTATTCTTTTCCTTTGTACCTAAGAGCAATCATATGACTGTGTTCATAACAAGTCTCCCAATGTTGTCTTGAGGAATAAGAAAGGCTTTTGGAGAATATAACAGCAAAATAAAATTAAATGAGATAAATATGCCTCCTCTGTTAATAGAGACTATAGTTATTTGCTTTTCTGTTAAGCTTTTAGCTGTATATTTAAAACAGTGTAAAACATACGTTCTGGTGATTTTTGATATCACCAGAATGTATGAACTATGACTCACCACCCTGTATGGGATCAAGTTCAATTGAAAATTAACATTTTTGTCATGCTGTAAAGAACCTTTCTGCTCTTCTTTGCCCGCTGCCATATTTTAAGAAAAAAATGTCACAACTCCAACTGCAGATAAGATAACTTGAGGGCATATCAATAACTTTCGCTTATAATCTTGAAAATTTAGACGCATCAAATCTGAACTGCATTATTCTAAGCTAAAACAGGAACATTTGATGAAAGTTTGTTTCTTTCCTCAAATTTAGCCATGAGATGTTTGAGGAGGGTTTTTTTTGTGTTATTTTAGCTCATTTGAATAGGAATAAAAGGAAATTGTACTTCTTTGTTACAATTTACAAAAATAAAAATGTAATGTTTTTTTTTTAATCTGTTCATTAATATGACTTGAATTTCCCAGCTTTGTTAAAGTTGAGATTTATGTGGAACATTTAATGTTGTTTGCTGCTGTGAGTGGTGGTGGGTGGGGGCAGACAGAGGGGCTGTTAGCATTCATGCATGCAAATTTATCAGTAACTAAAACCTACGGCTCATTATCTTAGTGATCCAGATCCAGGGTGCCTTTATTTCGACATGCATTTGTTTGTTTAAGCTCTGGTTTAAACAGCGTCCATCTGTGTCCTATCGTTCAAGGCAATAAAAACCTAATCTGTCACATTTATTACGCTTTTGACAAGATGTGGATTATTTACAGGGCTGTTTATTGACTTTACAAAAATGATGCTTGTTAATGAATGCATTATTGGTTTTCCCCTTGAAGCTTTTATTTTAGCCCTTTACCTCACTTTTGTTAATATTATCAAACTCAATAACAGCTTGCCACAAAATGTGTGTTTGAGAGAGCGAGAGATGGAGAGAGAGAGAGAGAGAGAGATGAAGAGAGAGATGAAGAGAGAGAGAGAGAGAGAGATGAAGAGAGAGAGAGAGAGAGAGAGAGAGATGAAGAGAGAGAGAGAGAGAGAGAGAGAGAGAGAGAGAGAGAGAGAGAGAGAGAGAGAGAGAGAGAGAGAGAGAGTGGAGAACACAG